>WKFP01014267.1:204129-236108 GCA_011057875.1 Pterocles orientalis
AACTCTTTCAGCCTGTCCTCATAGGGGAGGTTCTCCAGCCCTCTGATTAATTTTGTGGCTCTCCTCTGGACTCTCTCCAACAGGTCCAGGTCTTTTTTATGTTGGGGGCCCCACATCTGAACACAGTACTCCAGGTGGGGTCTTACGAGAGCAGAGTAGAGGGGGAGAATCACCTCCTTCGACCTGTTGCTAATGCTTTTGATGCAGCCCAGGACACGGTTGGCTTTCTGGGCTGCAAGCGCACATTGCTGGCTCATGTTGAGCTTCTCATCCACCAATACTCCCAAGGCCTTCTCCTCAGAGCTGCTCTCTATCCATTCTCCGCCCAGCCTGTATTTTTGCTTGGGATTTCCTTGACCCATGTGCAGGACCTTGCGCTTGGCCTTGTTAAATTTCATGAGGTTTGCATTGGCCCACCTCTCAAGCCCTCTGGATGTCAAGGTCCCTCTGGACCCAGCAGAATAGCATAGCCCCTCTCCTGGTTTGTTCCTTTATCACTTGGAGAAGGAAGTTGTCATCAACACATTCCAGGAACTTCCTGGCCTGCCTATGCTGTGCTGTGTTGTTCTTCCAACAGATATCAGGGTGGTGGAAATCCCCCATGAGCACCAGGGCTTGTGAGTGTGAGGCTGCTCCTATCTGTCTGAAGAGTGCCTCATCCACTTGTTCTCCCTGGTCAGGTGGCCTGTAGCAGACACCCATGTCCCTTGTCCCTGCCCTCCCTTTGATCCTGACCCACAGGCTCTCTGTTGGCTCCTCGTCTGACCCCAAGTGGAGCTCCACGCACTCCAACTGGTCTTTGACATAGAGGGCAACACCCCCTCCTCGTCTTCCCTGCCTGTCCTTCCTAAAGAGCCTGTATCTCTGCATTCCAACACTCCAGTCGTAGGATCCATCCCACCACATCTCTGTAATGCCAATAAGATCATAACCCTGCAGGCATGCACACATCTCCAGCTCCTCTTGTTTATTCCTCATACTAGGAGCATTTGTATAGAGGCACTTAGGTTGGGCTCCCAGAGAGGCTGGACCTCCTGTGTGCTGCCCTCCAGCCACCCTCATGCCAGCCTGTGAACCTTTTCCAGGCTCTGGGCATTCGTTGCTGGCTTTTCTGTCATTGGAGTGGTAAGAGTGGGATGGATTAAGGCTCCCCTCCCCTGGCAATATTTAGAGCCTTCCTCACCAGGTTGGCAAGCCTACGACCAAAGATTCTTTTCCCTCTCTCGAACAGATGGATCCCATCAGCCCTCAGTAGACCAGGCTTCTTGAAGCAAGCCCCATGGTCTAGGTAGCCAAACCCCTGTTTGTGGCACCACTCCTGCAACCATTTGTTAATGTGCAAGATTCTGTCTGCCCTTTCATACCCTTTCCCTTCAACTGGGAAGACTGAAGAGACAATCACCTGTGCTCCAGAGCCCTTTACTGCCTCTCCAAGAGCTCTGTAATCTTTCTTAATGCTCCTCAGGCTCCTTCCATCCATATCACTTGCCCACATGAAACAGCAGTAGAGGATAATAGCTGGTGGGCCGCATGAGGTTTGGTAGCCTCTTAGTCACATCTCTAATATGAGCCCCCAGCAAGCAGCACACCTCTCTAGAGAGAGGGTCAGGTTGGCAAATGGATGCCCCCATGCCTCTCAGAAGAGAATCTCCTATTACTGTCACCCGTTGTTTTTTCTTAGTCAAGCTAGTTATTATGCCAGGAGCAGACTGGGCTGCTTTGCTCAGCTCCAGTGTTTCTTGTGGTGCAACAGGTCCTTCCTCTTCAGCTTGCAGAGCAGTGGAGCGATTCTGCAAGGGCACTTTGGCCTTTGGAGGAAGCCGCTTCCTCCTATTGCTCTTTGCCTTTGCAAGCTTCCACTCCTCTTCATTACCGGCTTCTGCCCTGTCTGCATTGGTGGCCACCCTTTCTTCTGAGTGTACTGGTGGGATGGTTATTGGTTGTTTATCCATGGGTTGTGGTACCACAGGAGACTGCACCTGGAACCAGTTGCCTGTCTCCTTCTCAGCCTCCCTGATACTACACAGCTTTCTGACTGCTTCCTGCAGCCCAGCCACCTGCCGCAGGAGCTCCTCCACCTGGGCACACCTTGTGCAGGCAGGTCTGCCCCCTGCCCCAGCGGAAAGGTCCGGGCACCCCCTGCAATCCAGGGTCTGCACTGCAGCTTCTCCCTTCCACTGCTCCTTCTGCGTGGAGGCATCACTCACCGCAGGGGTAGATGGCACAGACCCCCCAGCTGGAGCTGCAGCTTTTGCAGTTCTCGCTTAAAGAAGGGTACTTACCTTTCTGCCTGGAGGGTAGGTAGGATGTCCGTTCTACAGCTGGTCCTTTTTTAGATCATATTTTCATCTGAGAGCTGTAGACTGGAAATCTCTGAGGCAATAGGCAGATTTTCAAGAGAACTCCCTAGAAACAACTTTCTTTAGCCTGTAAGGCCATACACACAGGTATATAAAATCTGTACAACTATCTATGTTATAAACATATATAACATATATAAATATGTAAACAATAAATGTATATCAAATGTAATCAACATAAATACGTAACAGTGTTTCTGGAAAAACGTGAAATAAATAAAGGATACCTACTCATTCCTTCCTTTTGAACTACCAGAATTAAAAACTAAATTAAAATAAACTGTAGGCTGGATTTCTGATTAGTCAGTATTGGCTTGAATAATGTCCTCAGTTGTTGTTTGACAGCTTTTTTCTATTTTGAATTTGAAGAGTAATTCTAAAAATTTTGAGAGTTAGTGCGTGTTCTTTGCAACTCACAGACAAAGCTCATGCTGAATCATAACTTATATATATATGTGACAGTGTTCTCTTGGGCAATCTAATTTTTCCTAAATCATCAGTTTCTGAAAATTCAAGTAAAAAGGTAAAAGGCTAAAATAGTTTCAACAGAAGAAAAAAATTACGTATAAATACTGCTGTTCAAATTGGTCAAGAAAACATAAGCCCATGTAATTGTGCACATGTGCTGAGGAGAACGCACTTTTTTGGTTCCTCAAACATGAGGCGGCAGAATTTTAATTCATTTGGCACACTAGGCTGAAAACAGTGTCTTCTTTCATTTGACACACTCCCCTGGAAACAAACATGCCAGTGAAGGGATTGTGCCAGTTATCAGAAGCTCCCAGGAATACATTGTCCTGGTTTGTATTCATTTTCATGTCATGAATTGCTTTAAAACTTAGCAACATAAAAAAGCATTAAAACACCTTTTTAGCATTATTTTTAGTTCCTACGTTATTTCCCTGCTGTGCTGTTATTTGGTTTAAATCAATGTGAGACACATTGCTTGGTCTGCAGCAGAGCAGATCTCTCCTCCAGCCTGAGTATACTTGGAGCATTCATCTGTAGAGAAGAGGCAGATTTGAGTTTAACTGATTTTACAT
This sequence comes from Pterocles orientalis, assembly GCA_011057875.1. Classification (NCBI taxonomy): domain Eukaryota; kingdom Metazoa; phylum Chordata; class Aves; order Pterocliformes; family Pteroclidae; genus Pterocles; species Pterocles orientalis. The sequence continues at coordinate 207,533 of WKFP01014267.1, forward strand.
CCTTGAAAAAGATGAGTGTCTTGGAAAGAAGTTCAACAAAAATAAAGGGTGAATTGAACAAAGGTTATGCAGCAAGACATTTAAGCCAAAACTCAGCTGGCATCTGTTAACTATAAAAGTTCGTAGATAATGCTCGGTCTTCTGGGAGACGCTTTTCTTTCCTAGACTTATATTCTTCTGGATTGCCAGCAGGTCCTTCCCACCTCTGGAATTTGCTACAAGACTATTTCCCTCATAGATGTTTTTCCAAGTGCAGACTTGGCAAACTCAGGTGTACTTCTTGGAACTAATCTAGTCCTAGGAGTTTAAATTAGTATCAGGTTGTGGTGGATGCATGTAAAGAAGCAAATATGGGAGTGGAATTTTAATCAAGTTTGATATGAGTGAAGATTCATTTGTTTCCTAGTCTTGTGCTGTTGCTGCTGTTAGAGGAGCAACGATGTTAGTTACGGGTCTGTCTGCTTTATGTAGCTGTTGCTTTTCCTCCTCCTGCTTTTGAGCAATTTTTGAGTATAGGAACAGCATGCAGGTGTGACTTTTTAATAATTTTTTTTTTTTTTAAAGGGAAATTACTTTCTGAAAAGGTGTTTGAGGAAACAGGGATGTTTGTGATTGTGCACAGAAGATGTGATGTTTAAGGATATTGGTACTAATGGTGAGAATTTTTTTGTTTGTTTCAGAGAGTCTAGTTTACTTTTTAAAATGTTCTTTCTTTTTAAAAAAAAAAAAAAAGGCACAAAGTCTAGAGCAAATGCCAGCCATTGAATTATACCATTTTGGTGGTAAGCTTCCAGAGTCAGGATGGCCTTGAGGCAGATTGGAGAGGTATGTGTCAGGCAATGCTGAACGAAAGTGGGATTGAGAATTGGGTTGGAAGAAGGTTCACAGCTATATGGTTTCTGTCCTAAGAATTACCTAGAGAAGGGTTGTGGAGCAACAGTGGTTCCTGTTCTGTCCCCATATGAGAAGAAGATACTTGGGAGGAGTCACACTGTGTTCCTTGATGTTGCTCAGGGAATAAGGACTGTGGATATTTAATTGTTGGCCTACAGTTATGTTTGTTTGGTTTCTGGCACTTAGGGATATAAGTTTTCTGTGGACTTCACATGAAAACAACCAGGTAGAAAGCAGTAATGTTGAAACAGTGTTTAATAGACAGTTGTTGCTTCTGTCCAGTTATCTGCCCCTGTTTGTTTTGTGAATTTTTGTGGTTCAGCCTGTGTATCCTGCAGTTTCAAATCACAGAAGAAAAAGATGTGATTTTACAAAGCTTACTTTTTGTTTCTTTTTCTGTATAGTTCTGCTTCAACTTGTATACCTGATGGTTACCAAAAGGAGTGTAGTGATTTATACCCCTTCTATTACATAAAAATTCTGAATGGAATATTTTGTTGAAGAAATAATATACATTTGAATTGCTCTTGAGTATTCAAAAAAAATCCCAGAAAACAAGAGTTATGTAAGTTTGATTTATAATTTGGGAAAGCTGAAAAAGGCTTCATGAAGACTGGCCTGCACTAAGGTTATTTACAGGTGTAAGGTTCACACTTGAAATACAGTCAGCTGGTGCTCTACGCAGTTGTCACTTTTGGTTGCCATACAGCTTCAGCAACATGTGCTGTGGAAAATTCTACGCAGTTATTCAGCAGCATTGCAATGAAATAGCTATACTGATGTAGTTCTCTTTTCACCCATTAACAAGTGATTGGACAAACTGCAAATGAATAGAAGCTGTTCGCATACTTGGTCCTCTGGACCATGTGCCTTCACATGGCTAATAAAGATAATGCCACCTACTTGAAGACATCAGCAGGCGTATTTAAAACCCAAGATGAATTGAGCACATCTACTGCATTAGAAGAAGTTGCTAAATTTATAAGTAACCAAGTCTTGTTGTGTAACTGCATTGCACTCAAGGGAACAATTTAGGTTTTGAATTGTATATGTTGGTAAGTGAAAACTATGTAGACATTGATTATTTTTTTGCCTTGACCTAATCACTGTTTGCCTGTGGCAATATCTGATATGTTATGTGTTCACCAAGAATTGTCTTGGGACCACAATGAAGCTTTCTTTTTAGCTTCATTAGTAATCATAGTTACATTAGGAATAGAAGGCAATGGAATAATATACTTGTACTGTAGTACACCAGTTTTTCTATTTATTGTAAAGGTGGACTGAACTCTGTAGGTGGAAGTCTGAATTTGTATAGACAGAGGAGGAGACCAGCTTTGAATCTTTGTGCATTTCATCAAGAGTTTAGTAAAAAAAAAAAAAAAAGGAAAAAAAAAAAAAAGGCAAATGCCTGTTTAGATTTGTGTGTGTATTGTGAAAAAAATCCTTTATTTGTTTCTCCTTATGAATTTCTAGTCTCATGATACAACTTTACTTGGTAATACTAGAGAATATGAAAATGTTGCAGAGTAAAATGAAATTTAGTAATGTGTTTTTCATTATCTGAATTGAGCAAGCTGCCAAAAAAACCCGACATAAATACTGAGAAGAATGTTTCTTTTTTTTCTTCACCCTGGGAATCTGATGTGTATCACCCTTTAAACAAAAATTAAAAATTCCAACAGAGGACATTAAGAAATTTGTTTAACTTTTGACATACTGTTGATTTCTTAAAATGGTAGTTTTGTTTGTGTGTTAAAAATATTTGTTTGTAGTGTAAGCGATTATGCAAAAAAAAGTGTAAAAGATTGAACTTTTAACTTCTACGTAGAAGGTCCTGTAACCAAACACATGAACACTGTTCAATAAAGTGTTAGCAATTAAAAAATTCCCACGTGAATACTTGCTTATTTGCATGCATAAGAGGCCAAACGGTGGCCTACCTAAATACAGACTTGCAGTTTGGTATTTCTGAGAACTGATTCTAGCACAAAGCACTTTTTCCTCCGTTGATTTGTGTTCTATGTGCATTTTTTCCAGCTATGCAGCTAACAGCTGAGCAGTTTTCATGTTAGCTTAGAGCATTCATTTTGCATTATCTTTTGGTACAAGTGCTTATGTTATGCTTCCCCCCCCCAGTATATGAGATGGAGTATTGCCTTTTTTCCTCCTGAACAGCTGTGACTCAGGAAAGTGGGCTTCGATGCAGCACTTGGAAGTGTGTCGTGCAGTTGCAGTGAGAGTAGTTCTCAACTTGTAAGACCCGTTAACTGGAAACGGGCATGTAAAGAGATGTTCAACCTTGGAAGTATGATGGGACAATATTGCTTTGAGAAGATAGTTGTCAAGAAATAGAGTGATGCTTTTGATGTTTGTATCCACATGAGGGAGACAGCGTGACAGGCTCATTTGCCTTAACTGGTGGCGAAACTCACCAACCTGAAGCACAATATTGGAGAAATCACATTCAGTGCTAGCTGTCTGTACCATTACCAGCTCCTTCTGCTGTAAACTGGTATGCCTATACAGATTTTATTTTTCCCTCCTTAGATGTAACCGAGATCGAGATTTCTGAATTGTAAATGAAGCCATCCTACACATCTTCTTAACTTTTTCTTTAGAACAAACAAAACCTTAATGCGGTTATGGCTTTCTCTCTCTTTGGACTTCTGCCCTAATATGTAAAATAATTTCCTAGTCTGTAGAAAACACTGTTTCTTAACTCGGTGTTTTCTTGCTCAGTCTTTATGGAAATGTTATTGAAGGTGGCCAACTGAGTGAGCCAACTATAGATGAAAATCTCTTAGAACAGCTGACTTCTGTATGTTTATTAGTTTGAAAAGAATAATTCTTTGGAGCGTATTTAGTGTCATATGCTTCTAGGAAGCTCCGTAGTGATAAGAGGCTTTTCTCAGAAACCAAGCACTTTTCTTCAGGGCAGCTCCTTGAGGATCAGGAACCTTACATGTAGATGCCTAACATTAGCCGGAGGTATGTAGCAGAATATTTCGAACGTACAACATTTTCTGGTGTTGTGTGTGACAGTACTGTGAAGAATTGCTTAGCAGGCAGACTTATTACCACTTTAGAAATTTATATGGACAAGTTGTAATTAAATAATTTACATCAACATCCCATACTTAATTACTTATTGGTATTATTTTCCCCTTTTCAACCTTTCAGGAGCTTATCTACAATTAGCTGATATGTTGATAAAGATCACTTTCATGGCTTAGCTAAAACCATGGCCAGTAAACTATTTCCTGATTTTTATTTGCTATAGCAGTGTTGAAATATTGTATTTTGTTTTGAAGAGAAGCCCACATTGTTTATTGAGTGGCTGACTAGGCTGGTAGATGAGGGGAAACTAAGCAATCTCTGAATTATTTCTGGTAACTAAGATGAGTAATCTGGTTTTGTAAATTTATAAGTTTTGGTTTCAACTTCTCAAAGGGAAGTAACATAAATATTTAAGCAACTTTATTCTTTCACAGTTGTCTTGCAATCTCTTGGTTTGCCTAAGCATGAAACAGATTACCTGTTCTTGTGATCGTTTACTCAAATAATCGTGATGCTCCCAGACGAAAGAAGAATACTGTGCAACAACTCTTTAATATGCTTTTATCAGGTTTTTAACTGTTCTTTGGGACTATTCCAAAAATAATACCATGCACATCTAAATGTGTGGTAGAGAAGGAATAAGCTGTGGTTTATCCCAAATGCCTGGTCTGGAGATACTAATTTCTTGAGGTTATCATGGTCTCAATCCCTAATTTTTAAAAGATTTATTTACTTTGCATATTCACATTTATGTAATCTAATTCTATTAAGTCTACATCTCAAGAATGTAATGTTTCTTTGTGACTAGAATACATACTTAGTCACTGTCTCTTCCTTCCCCTTAACTAAGAGTTAAAAATAAACCTATAAAACAATGGCAATATGGAACAAATCTCTGGCAGTAATCGAGCTGGTACTTAAGCAGGGGAATTCTGCTTTGGTGTGCATGCAGCTTAAAAGTAGCTGTTGGAAAATTTAAAAATGAAAAAATGCACATACAATCTTTTCAGGAGAAATCTTCCCTATGAGTAATAAAAACACTTTCCTTTAATAGACAAGAGACTATGGAAATTTTAGTCTTGCATTGAGGGATAATACCAGCTTCCTTAAAATATAATTTCAAAGCTGAATTTTCTCAAATTCTGCATTTTCCCCCACTTTATCCTTTTCCCCTTCCCCTCCTCCAGTCTTTCTCTTAATATTTGCTATGGGCCCAAATTTGTATATGGCATTATTATAACCTCATGTTATAAACCTGAAAATTTTAAGATGAAAATAATGATTTGTTATAAAAAGCCTGACAGACTAATTACAGTATTGCATTAATTATTATCTTGTTCAGCTCTGTTCCTCTCACAGCTTTCTCTCACAGATCTGAGTTTTGGGGTTTTTAATTCCTATTGACACTGTAATTTTGAGAGAGAGAATGGACTTGGGAACAAAATATATAAAATCAAGAAATAAAAATAGATAAACAGTTGATTTCTAAAATGTTGCCTTGGACATGTTAGTAACAGAAGGTAAGTAGTTCTGTTTAAATGCGGTGCTTTGTGGATCACATTGGATCGCAGGTGGATCGCATTACACTTTGAGTGTAACACCTACATACAGTATGATACAACTCTTGAAATCTTCCCTTTCTGGATCGCTTTATAGCATGTATGAAGTAGCAGTCATTAGTTCAGAAATTGGTGCATTGTGCCGCTAAGTTGGTACGTCATTGATGCGTTTTACATCCTGAGTTTTATTTTTTTCTCCCAAAATGTGTGCAATTCTTATAATGATTCAGGTATAGACTGATGTCAGTGCTGCAGTATAGCTTCAAGACTGCAATTTGAACCTACTTTAGAAAAACGCAATTCTTCAGACATGGGGAAGCTGAAGTTGAATGGAAGCCTTATTAGTGGTGAACTACATGTAAATATTAACAAGGGAGGGGTTCATAGCAAGTCCTGAGTTTGGGAAATTGAGCATGATAATTTGCTGAAATAATGTCTGTCTTGAAGATATGCAGATGCAATAATTTTCAGTTTTTATTTGAACTTTTAAATGGTGCAGAAGGTGCCCGGGTTGGTCTTTAAGCAAGAAAGTGTTTGCAAGTTTTGGCAGTTATCGTTGTAATGGATGTATGGTAATGAAGGAAATTAAGATGAAAGATTAATTGGACTGAATGTTCAGTCATTCAGGCTAGGCTAGCTGCATGGTTTGGTTGTTAGACGTCTCAAATTGCATTGCCTTAGTTCCTGCACTTGGTTGGCTGTCTTCACATCTTAACAAAGTTCAGGGAATTAGTTTCTGACAGTTGGCCTTGTTTTCCTTTCTCAGGATGCTTCGTCTGCAGACATTCGGAAAGCATATCGAAAGCTTTCGTTAATTTTACACCCAGACAAGAATAAAGATGAAAACGCAGAAACACAGTTTAGGCAAGTAAGTGCAATATATGGCAATAAAAGTTTTGGGGAAAATAGAATTGGAATTTTTATCATGGTGTTGTTTTAGTACCTTTGAAATGACTAAGATGAACATTGAATTAAATTTTTCCTGATGTAGCTAGATTAAAAACAAGTACCCTTTTTTGGAATTAATTTGTCAAATGACTCAGATTTAGTATTTACCTGGATATTACAAAGAATATGATCATAATACTGATACTCATTGGAGGAAAATATGTTTTGCACTTTATGTAAGACTTTATAAATAGTCTTTTCAAAAGCAGTAGCTAAAATTTCTGATCAGTTCTCAGTGCAAGTCATACGTAAGCATAATTTAATGAAAATTATTTCAGTTTTTGAATTTTCGCATTTTGAATCTTTAGAGTGAAACCACAAGACTGTTGTAATTAGCTCTACCTCTAAAAATATACTCCTGATGACTAAATACTGTCTACTTAATTTCAGTAAGATCTTTAGGATGGAACAAATTATACCTTTTATTTTTAAGGTGTAACTGAGACAAGACTCAGTTTGACAAATGTGAGGAGCAGGAAAAAATTTTGTAGGAGTTCCTTGTTTGTATATCTGATGACACTTTGTGTATGAATATGTCACAGTTTCTTTTGCATGCCAAGTTTGCTTCTTAGTGTTGTAGGGAAAAGTGAAAACTAGCAAAAGGCATTAACTGGCAAATGTAAAAATATGGTGCTACTATTCAGACTTTATAAACTCTATCCTTAAGTCAAGTCTTTTCTGTCTTTTTTTCTTTTTACATTTTTGTTCTAGTTGGTGGCCATCTATGAGGTTTTAAAGGATGAGGAAAGGAGGCAGAGGTGAGTTACTTTGCACAGGTTCTTAAATAAAGCATTCGTGCCGGTGATATCCTGAAATCCTATTTGACTTAACTCTTCAGGTTATGTTTTGAATAATTTAAGTTTGTAATTCTTATGTAGCTGTTTAATTAAAGATTCTATGTGGCTTAAAGGGGAAGCTGGTGTGTATTTTTGTCTGATATACTGGTTATTCTGCTTTAAAACTAGTATTTGAAAGAACTTTAAAAGCTAGCTGTTATTTGGAGCAATTTTTTAACAATTAACAATTATATCATTTTTGGTGGGTTGTGTCAATTATCATCGCTTGTTTTGTTAAAGCTGTAGTTGAAAATATAGGCTACTGATTCAACTGGCGATCGTATATCAACAAAAGGTTTGTTGCATGATATTTAGGGATTATTTCCATTGTACATCATCTTCAACATTGTTTTCTGTTGCTTAGTTCATTGTTTTTTCTTTCAGATGTATTTATTATCTAGAGTACTGTAGATTTTTATGTACATAGCAGAAAATTATTTGAATTAATTGTCCTTGCTGCTTCAGGAGCAGGTCCAGAAGTACCTGAAGGGAACAGGATTGAGAACTGAAAACCTGGGGCTGATCTGCTCTCTGGAAGATTGTTTTGAACTTAAATTTTTTTTTTTCTTTTCAGAGGATGTGAATTTAAACTAATGGTTGTCAGGAAAACTGGGCCACTGAGAGAGTTATGCTTTTAGGTTGAAGTTTTAGTAAGTCATCTTTGGCTTATAAGTCTTTAAACAGGGCTCACAAGACATTTCTTGAAGGTTTTTTGGCTTTGTAGATGTCTTGGCAGGAGTCCAGGTTTCCACTGCTTGAAAAGTGAGTTTTCCCCAAATTTTTTGCACTTTTTTGTTTATGACATTGTTTAAATACACTTTGTCATATTGCCTCTCTGGAGATCAGTTCTAGCATGGAACTTCTAGATAGCAGCTTTTTGCCTGGAACTGCGATGCGGTAGCTTGTAAAAAGTATATTTTTAAGCCTTATATACATTATGAATGTGAGTATTTTACCCAACTTGTTCGTGAGAATGTTGTTAATTAGTACAGCACAGTAATTGCCAATGAGAAGTTAAAGCAGTAGTAGATTGTTCTAGCTTAGATTTAGTTCATTGTCAATAACTTTTTTTGTCCATAGACATTGTCGTATTTTTCTTGCACCATGTGGGTGTGTGGTTGATACTGCTTCTATAGTTGATTAAATATAATGTAGTGGATTAAAGAGTGTTTACCTTCCGATAATTTTCTGGAAATAATATGCAGAATTTAGAAATAACATGTAGAGTAGCAGAGCTATATGGCCTCATTTCTTGGAGAAAACCTTTATTGATTAGATTTATTACACAGTCTAATGGTAAACTCTTACTTGTAAATGTAAATGCTTGTATGTGGAGGGGAGCTTGTAAATGGAGGGTGGTCTCTTCTGTATCCTGTAAGGCATCATTGTCGCATGTCTTCAAAATAAGTCTTAAGTGTGCTAGGAGCTGCTCCCTCTATAATAATGTTTCTGTTGTAAGATAACTCACAGGTTTCTTGCAACCGTACAGCAAAAGAAAGGGGAGAGTGGTTGCTTTTTGGGATCTTCCTACTTCAAATGTTGATATTTGGCTATGCGTTGTGTGAAGTGGTGGACCTAGTGGAAGAGGCTCAAAGTTTATTGTCACGCCCATGCACTGAGGAGAAGCTATGCTTCACTCTTTGTCTCTCAGGGCTTATCAACTCAGTTTTATCCTGATTTCAGAGACACTTCCTTGGGTCTGCTGTAACAAGGCTTTCTGCAGATTTCTTCCCACCCCTCCGCTCCGCCCTCACCCCCTTTGGCAGTGTGCTAGCTTTTATTTCTAAAGTAACTTAAAGATATGATGGAGTGAGATGGAAGTTAGTTCCCCTGGATCTAATTACACCCTTCCTCCATGTCTCCGTGAATGTCAGAGGTGTTAATTGTTTGTATGCGTCTACAGAAGCAGCATTCTAAAAAGGCAGGTATGTTGGCCAGCTATATGTGATTATTTTTCTAAAGCCTTTATATTTTCATATTTAACAGTGAATTTTTACTTTATCTGATGGCAGAAGCCTTTCTTAAAATATTATGTTTTCTACTGACAACTGTCATACTGGGCTTTATAATTAAAATGTGATTCGCATTTTTGAGAAAGGTCTGTGGTTGCTTGTGAAATATACTAATAGTAGTAGTAGTAGTACAGAATATAGTAATATTACCGTGTTAGTACTTTTCTCTTACACACTTTGATACCTAATCGAAACATTCTACTATTCTAACATTAATTTACATGTGACAGTGTTTAACATTAGATTAAACATTCATGCAGTAGAACACAATATTTTGTGTTTTTTATACACACAGCAGAGTGTGTGAAATTCTACAGAAAAATTTATCTTTAGGGTATGTAGAGATCAGTGCGTTTGCTGAAAGTACACTTAAGGGCATTTATCGTTAAATCAATTTGGTGATGATAAATTTCATTAGTCTTTGATTATTTTTAGTTTATGAGAAAGTAGATAGTTTTACCCACTTCTATTAATTGTAATTAGGCAAAAATCTTAGATTTTGATTTCATTGTTTGTTACCACTTTAAGGAGCTTTTTTTACCTACCCTCTGTTAACAATCTGGGCTTGATTACAGGAAGCATTTGCAAAGGAATCAAGATATACTTGTTTAGAGTAAGAAGAGTGTTTATTTTAGCTCTCATTATAATTAAACGTCTGTATTGATAGGTGTAAATTGTTCTGGCTGCTGTTGCACTGCATGTCTTTGACAGTTTGAGGAAAAAAGGCTCCCGAAGTAGAAAACGCCAGTGTAGTTTTCCTGTAGTTCAAAACAGATGTTATTAGTTTCAGGTTATAGTATGCAAACTATATCAGGTCTCTGCAACCATTTGAAATATGAAATGCAGTGGCTCCTTTAAAGGGAAAAGTATAATTATATTAAAATGGGTGATACTGTAGTTAGCTACTACACTTAATAGATTTTTTTCTTGCAATGTAATAGATTCTACAAAAAGCTCTAAGAACTATTTCATTAAACTTCATAGAAGAATGAATTTTTAATAATCTTGCAATTGATTACTTGTTAGCACAAGACTAACAAGTCTCATATGGAATCCTGAGTTTTAAAATAAAGATTCAACTGAAGTTATAAATGGGGATTTTTTTTCTTTTTTTCCGTCTTTTTGTTTCTGTACTGGTGATTTGGGTTTTTCTAGCTTGCTGACTACTACATTTCCGAGAAAGCCGGCAGGCATACTCATATGTCAAAGATTTGCTGCGTTCTGTGTATGTATGTCTGAGGAAAAAATATTGCAAATGTATTTTTCCTTTTCAGCTTGACTTTTTTTTTCTTACATAAAGAATTAATATAGGTTGCCTAAAGAATAATGCTTTGTAGTTAAATTTTGAATGTAGTTCTTGATCTACATGGATTAACTAATCTTTCATAGTTAGCATAGGTTTCTATAAAGCAATTCTTTAGTGAGAAATTTGCTTTTAATTAAACCACATCCTAAATTTGGAAATCAAGATTTAAAAATTATGGGAAGCTTCTGGGATTCAGTAGGATCATTTTCCAGTTGAAAACCTAAAAATCATTGATATCTCTATTTTTCAAATACAGAGCTTAATTACTATTGAAAGCAGTGATTTATCTTTTAACAGTATATATTCTAAAAAGTAGGTTATAATAGAAGCTATCTTCCCTTAAAATGGCCAGTCGTGTGAGCCATAATGCTCATTGATAGTAAAATCAATAGAGCATTGATTCTGAGACTTAATCCTTGGAGACTGTTGTTCAGAACAGCGGACATAGCGTAGTAAATACAGAGTGCTGTTTAAAGTGTTTGATGCAAGAGACTCTGCTGTCTTAATTTATTTTTTCTTAACAGGTAATTTATAATAGAACATGGTTGCCAAACGTCAGTTTGCAGTGTTGTTTTACGTGTTACTATATTGTTGCTATTAGCATATATAGACCTTCTTTAGTCAGTAGCCACGTTTTCAGTGCATCAGTTAACAAGCCTTAGTGTATAAGAAAGGCAAAAGCTTAATAAATTTATAGTAGTATTTAAAAAAAGTTATTTCTTGATTCTACCTACATTTCTCTGAAGCTTTCAAAGGAAAGAGCATCTTTTATGAAAACTTGTTATCAATGTAATTTGTTTTAGAAATGGTTTTGTTTCTAAAATATTTTCTTGTATTCTAACAAATTTAGCAAATACATGATTTTTAAATGCTAAAACTTCTGCTTAATTCTTACAAAGTTAAGTAGAAGTTTTATTTTTTGAAATAACATACTAAGCGATTTTTCTGAACAGAGCTTGTGTTAAGGCATCAGTAGTTCGTTCTTACTGGGAAAGGAAAAAAGTTATTGCTTCAGATTTTACAAGAATGGATATTAATCTTGGTATTCTCATAATTGTTGTGGAAGATAGAATTTTGTAATATGATTTTTCCTTCTGGTAGCATTCAAAACACTGCAGAATCCTGAGGCGTTAAATCTTTTGCATAGAAATAATGGTGCCAACTTGAACAAATATTTTATCAGAAATCAGCTTTTCTAGATGCGCTGAATTAAAGTATACTTTTTTATTGAAAACCATTGCTTCTTTTTCTGTTTGAAAAAATGAATTTGCTTGTGGAAATTTTTTTTAGTACATCTCCAAGGTATCAATTTAATAACTATCAAAGTAGCTAGTGCAGTTGTTGCATTTAAATTGATTTACATGTCAAGACTGGCAGTTTAGCAGCTGCGCTATTATTCCTGGATCGGTCAATTTACTTGAGAAAAACCTACTACTGAGTTCTACTGACCTGCATGACAATATAGGCCCTATTTCTATTCCTGTAATTAGGCCTGCGACTAACTCAGAATATTTTTAATTAAAATATTTTGGTCAATGTGTTGCACCAAATTAGGCCTTTCAGTGCAGATTTAATTCTGGAAATGGTGTGATTAGAATATGTAATGAGTTGTGTTCAATTTAAGATTAACAGGTTGTGCATTTTGAACATACAGGTTTTTGAGTTTACTGCAGAGATGTTTGTTTGATACTTTACTCTGAAAAGTTAAACAAGCAGAAAAATCAGTTTTGCATGTCTGTGGTTTGTTTATTTTTAAATTGTTGATAACATGCTGTAAAGAAGAGCCCAAGCATACTAAGATATTTCAAAACGTTTGTGTGAAGAAAAACTGACGAATTGTCATATAATGGTCTTTGTACAGTTAGTAGTGTTGGTAAAGTTAAACAGTTAAAATAGGTTGATTGTGGAGACAGCTTTTCAAAGAGAAAATCAAACTCGTTAGAAACTTTGTTTTCTAACATCAAAATCAAGCCTTTTACTTAAATTCATATCTCACACAGAATGGACGTTAAGTCTAGCAGCATTCTTTACGTAGTGGATATCATGCTACTAAAGGACAAAGCAAAGATGCCTCACCCCTCCCCCAAACACTTGTGCTTTTTATTTGTAAAAGAAAAAAAAGTTTGAGCTTTTTGTTCTTTGCTACATATTTAGTAGTTGGTGGTTATTTAATTCTGTCATGGAGACCTGCCCACTGATCACTAGGCAGGTAGAACATATCTACATTTCTAGAAGTCTCTTATTTCAGAAGTGAATGAGCTGGGGGTTGGGAGGGTGTGTGGTGGTGGTGCAGGAGCAATTGAATTACCTCCCCCCGCGCCCCCCACCCCAGGACTAGATACATTTCGCCAGCGTTTGGTTCTGGATTCTGTTTGTTTCCAGATGCAAGGCTAGCAGCTGACAAAACAAGGCATTGCTCTATTAACAACCTTAAAAAAATTACCAAATGATCTTTTGTGTGCGTATTATTCAAGTGGTCTGTGGATTGTAATTTGTTTTGGTTTATAATTGGGTGGTTTTGCTTATTTCATTTTTAGCTCTTCATTAAAGCCTTTTGTATTTGCCACTGTAGGTATGATGATATTCTGATCAATGGACTACCAGATTGGCGACAGCCTGTGTTCTACTACAGGCGGGTGAGAAAAATGAGCAATGCTGAGCTGGCATTACTCTTGTTCATTATAGTCACAGTGGGTCATTATGGTGTGGTTTGGTCAATCTACCTGGAAAAACAGCTGGTAAGTATTGGTAATAAATCAAACTTGCTTCAATTTTTAGTATTTAATTTCCTGCAGAAGTTTGCATATTATAGGGATCTCTACCACTTTCTCTGTTTTGAATTTAGATTTCTCATATTTTAAAAGGATTATATTTAAAAATGTGATAATTATAGAATAATACAATCAACAGATCAGAAATAGTAATCTAAAAATACGTATTTTTTTCTGGAATTGGTAATAAATAACAAGAGGTGGTTCTTTGATTTTTAACTGTAAGTAAGAAGAAGAATAAAAACTCTTCTATTGTCTGTTGGTACAGAATCATATGCTACTGTAGTTGTGTCTGTGGTTTTCCTGAATGTTGTTTAAAAAGAATAAGTTTTTATTCATTTAAAAGTTATACTTGCTTTGCCTTTGTTCTTAGCTAAATGCTTTTTTGTTTTGGGTTTTTGTTAATAGCATAGGCACTGGTAAGCAGTACAAACCACATTATTTTTAATTATTTTTTGTCACATAAAAATCTATTGCACTTAGTAGATCAGAAAAAACATAACCATAACTTGAAAAATATTCATACGTTAGCATCTATTTACTTTTTAAATTTTCCACTGCATTATTGAAGTTGATGAATGAGAAAGGAGGCAAGTTGAATGCTTTCTCCTCTTAGAAAACTTTGATTGCTATGGAGATACACATGAGTGACAGAACTGGCCTTCATGTGTGTTTAAAGACTGGATACCATGGCAACAGTTATTGTTAAGATAGATCATTTTACTTAATCATGTAGGACCCCTAGACACATTTGCATAAATGCTACTCTACTGTTTACCCTTCAGAGAAGAGTCCCAGTAAGATTTGTGGTTTACATGTTAATGATAACCTGTAACCATAGTTCTTTCTACATCAAGGATGAACTGCTTAGCAGAAAAAAGAGGGAGAAGAAGAAAAAAACAGCCGGCAGGAGTACAGATGAAGTCAAACTTGCTGCTCTAGACAAAAATGAAAGGTGGGAAGGAACTCTTTATAGTTTTCTGCATTTAAAACATTTTGTCAGCTGCTGGTTTAGTTCTGTCATTTTCTCCTTGCATCTTTGAAATATTTTATGAGGAAGAATAACTATATTTGTAGTAACAGCCATTGCTGATATAAAGTGTGCCAGTGTAGAGGTGTTTTCAGGTTTTGATTTGTAAATAAATGTGTAGTGTTTATGCAGCAGATCAGCAATAGTTGAAAGATTAAGGCTGAATTATATATATATGGCTTATAGAAAGGTATTATTTCTACAAGTTGGTTTTAGAAGAATTTACAACTTTTTCCATCTTTGAAGATTTTTGCCTTTGATTACAATTAACAAATTTCAATTTATTTAAGGTTTGGTTTATTACCATAGCAAGAAAGGAGGTTTTACGGGGTTTTAGTGCTTGCCTGGTTTAATACTCTTTATCAGATTAACTTAAAAACAAGCATGTTGGTAAAGGCTTCTAACACCCTTGTTTGTTAAGAAACATACAGGGAAACAGTGACTCTCAGGACGCTCAGAAGATACCACCATTTCTTCTATTGATTCATAGAAAGAAATAAAGGCTTTAAATAGTTCACACAGCAGGGGCATGAACTGGATCAATGCAGAATGGAGCTCAGAGACCATTCTGCCTGTTGTCTTGTCTGATGACATCAGTGAGTAATGCTCCAGTGAACTGCAGATGACATTAATTTTTATGTATAGTTTTGTTTATGCTACAGTCTTAATATCTGGTTGTCAGCACTTGTGAACACTTGGTTGAGGCTTGAGGGTTTTTTGATTTTTTTTTTTTTTTTTTTAAACTGAAACAATTATGTGGCTTACAAATTTATTTTCTTGAAGAAAGGCCATTTTTAAGGGATTAAAATACAGCAATGGTTAGAAGTTAGTTGCTACTTATTTGGATTAAATATTCAAAGTGTATCTTTAGTGTTATGTAGTTGCATGTTTTTATAAGAGCTGACAAGTGCTAATCATCTTAAAGGTTAATGAAAAAGTTCTGACTTTGAGATTGTGTGGCAGTAATGAAAAACTTACTGTTTTATTTGACTGCAGAGTACTGGACAAACCACAGTGGCATGACTTACTTCCATGCAAGCTGGGAATTTGGTTCTGTCTCACTGTGAAAGCTTTACCTCAGCTATTCCAGGTAATAGTAATGATTTTAAGTTATATTACTTTATTTTGCTTGATGGTGTTGTTATGTATAGTCAGATGTGTAGCACTTGCTCTTATGAATTTTCTGGCTCAATCACATACCTCATATATATATATGTATATATATAAAAAAATACTCTTTGGAGGCAAATTTAATATCGTAAATTTGTCAAAATATTATTGTGTTTTAAGTGGATAGCAATCTTAACATGCTAGGGAATTCAGCAGCAGTTCCTGCCAGGCAAAACTACAAGAATAAATGATGGGAGAGGGATGATATATATACATCTAATTAGGAATAGTAATGTCTTTTAAGTAATCTGTTAACAAAAGTATTTTTATCTCAAATAGGCAAATGCTATGTTTTCATAGCAAATATTAGTATGTCATTTAAATTTGGGGGAACGGTGCAATTACTTTTTTCTGACTGAGTCAGTCACTGGATAAGGATATAAATTGATACCTGAAATTACTAAGGTAAAGTAACGAAGGTGTGGTTGTAATTCATAAACATAAATGTGGCAGACTTTCCCAAAGTTGTTGTTTTTTAATCTAATACTATAAACTGTAAAATTTAGTTGATATTCATCCAATGTTAGTATTGTCAGATCAGTTATCAGAATAACTTTAATATCACATGTTCTTTCTTTTCATTTCCCTTGAATGCGCCCTTTTTTTTTTTTTTTTTTGTCACTGTTAATAAATGTGGATTGGGGAATGCCAGGTGGATTTTAGAATATTTATAGAAATATTGAGTATTGATTCTGAAGTATAAATACTATCAATGTTCAGCTTCTGTCTCTGTTCAAACTGGAAAAAGCATATAATTAATAATTCTTAATCTGTTAGTGAAAGGCTTATAAAAGTTATAAATGCATTAAAGCCTGGTCTTTCAGCATCCATTTTTATAGCCTTTAACTTTTCCTACATAGAGATGCAAAAGTTAGTATCTCTTCCTTTTTTAAAAGTTTAATCAGAACTGTGTGGCTATTTTATTAAAGAAACCTTTCTTTTTGCAAGTTTTAAGGCAAAAATGATGATGCTTAATTAAATAAATTGTTGTGGCTAAATTAAGCTTTGATGTTCATCCCTCATTGAGGTGAGTCAGATGGAAAATAATTAAGTTCAGTAATTGCTGTTGCTACATTTTTGAAACTTTCTTCATAATTATAGTACTTAATTGCAAAATATTCAAAATAGTATAAAATATAGGAAGATTCATGAAAAAATTCAAGTTAGGACTTCTTATAATCTTTCTAAGCTGTTATTTTCTTGTTTTTCCGAGTTTAAGATGAGAAGTCAGTATCACAAGTTTCAGATTTGCTGTTCAAAAAGCAGCTTCTGTATCTTCCAGAACAGGCAGAAAAGATGAATACAAGCAGAGTGATTAAGGTGTATTTTAAATCCATTAAATTAATGGTAGTGGGGAAAAAGCTATCCAATAACTAATGAAAAATTGGAGACCAGCAAGCAGGGATTTGGTGTCAGGGGGAAGCAGAATATAGAGGAATTCAGAACTGGAAGGCTTTGGAGCAAGGAAGATGCAAAGAGATGAAATTCTAGAGTAAATTACCCCATATGTAAATTACACTACTGCTTAACTCCAGAGTTTGTTTTGTTGTTGTTTAAGATGACCTCTGATTATGTAAGTTAAAATGCAATAAAATATAAGTAGTCTTCAATATTAAGAGTATCAGGACCTCAGGTAACTGAAATGAATTACTGTAGTTTATTAGTTAACAATAATTAAAGAAGTATTACCTCTTCTGAAGAGTGCAAGAGCCAACAGTGACCTCATGTTGGAAATGTCTTCTGAAATGACAGTGCAAAAGATAACCTTGTGTGTTGTAGCTAGCTCAACAGAGACCTCAGCCCCTTTTTGAGTTGTATTTAAGGTTTTACCAAGTTCTGCCTTAGTTGCAATTACCAACATTGAGCGACAACGTAGCTGTACTTATGATTGTACTCTGGTACAGTGATCCTGTTTTGAATGTAAGTGTTTTTCTCTTCGGTAGTACACTGACATAGGCTTGAGATTTCAGAGTATTTCAGGCTTTTGGTATAAGCAGAATCACTAGGGCAGCTTATCTGTAAGATAAAGACTCCTACAGATACTAAGTAGTGTTATATGTGCTAGTTACGCATGCAAATTGTTTAACAAAGTGCTGCAGTGGTTGACATAAGGATGGCTGCTATGGATTTTGCTTGTTTATTGAGTTAATGTAAATGATTAAGTAGACTTCAGAGTCAACAAGTTATTTCCAAAGGTGGCTGCCATTCATTTGCAACTAAGGCAATAGTACGTTAACATCTGTATCTAAACAAACCTAGTTTGTGACAGAAAAGGGTAAGATAAAAAGTATTTAAAATACTTTTAAATAAATGTTGCTTCTGCTACTGAGTTTTTCAAATCCCTGTCAGTGAAAGTGCTGAACTGCTTCCTCAAATTAGAAACACAAAACCACCTGCCTGGGTACACAAGTTCTTCCTCAAAGGAAACTTTATTAAAAACAACAAAAAATCCCCCACAAAACCAAATCAACAGCTAAAAAAAAAATCCCAGCAAAACAAAAACCATAAGGAGAGGTCAATTTAAACTTTTTGCGAGTTCTTGAATTGGTTCCCTTTACATCCATCTCTCCCCCCCATTAATTAATGTGAATGTTCTACTTAACAGCAGCTCTGTCTGAGGGTTCAGGTTGCTGAGTTTCTGCCCATGCTTGGCTCTCATTTATCCAATTGAGTGTCTTTCTCCTGCTTCCCCCTCCTCCTTCAAAATGTCAGATTTCAGAAGGAGGCACTTAAAATAATTAAGGTGGGCCTTTACTGAAGAAAAATGCTTTGTTTTCATGCCCTTGTGATGGCCTGTGCCATTTTATTGTAGTCTGCATTTTATGTCAAGAAACTGGAAGAAAAATGGGTGAGAGGAGGATAGAGGATGAGAGAACTGAAAAATGATTGGTTTTTTTAACTGTTGACAATTGTATTTTGAGAGAGACTACATAGGTTTTTATATCCATGCGTTTGGTTTACTTAAATTTGAGGGAGAAAATGGCATCTATAAGCTTGTTTGAAGAAGCAAAAGGAAAAAAATACATAAAATGTATCATAAATTAAATATCTGTGGTGTCAAAGAAACATTAAATGGATTGTAAATTACGTTGACTATTAGTAGGTTTAATTCTTATAATGTAGGCTCAAGAAAAAGACACAAAAAGAACGCAGATTGTTTCTGAGGTCATTTATAGTTTACTCTTTCATGAGAATGACCTGGAAGAAGGCTATATATTAAAAAAAGGAGAAGAAGAAGAAAAAACCCAAACAAAACTCAATTAAAATGTATATATTGGCATTGAAAATTGTTCTTACAATGAAACAAACCAGCTAAATATAGTATGCAAGAATTTCAGTTTAAATCATTAATATAATACAGAATAGATAAAGTATTTCTTCTGTGGCAGAGCAGTCACATGAAAATTGCAGTATATTCCAAAAATAGCTGACTAGAATTTTTTCTTTGAATGTGCAGACATACAACTTAAGAAAAGTAATCTTTCTTAAAAATGTTGTTAATTTTTCTTCACAAAATATTTCCTTCAGAAAACTGAAGATAAGGGTGTTAGTGTTTCTGCCAACTGCTTTTCCTCCACCTTTGTGTGGTAAAGCTTAGCAATGAATGTCTTTATTTTTACACCAACTTCATTAATGCCAGTCAGCACTAGGAAATGTTTTTTATTAGTTGAATTATGAGCCTGCTGTTGTCCTGAGTGTAATGAAGCAGAAAGTATTTTTGTTAATTTCAGACAGAAATGGATTCTTGTTAGGAAAATAGTTTCCTATTATCTTCCATCTGTAATAGTGTAGGTGTAGCACATATACCCTAGCAGTGAACTGTTGGAAGAACTTCTGCTGGCTCGCCTGTAAGGAGAGGGTAGTTCAAGCTCAGTACATAGTTGCACTGAGTGTAACCTAGTGTGATTATCAACAGAGCTTTCAATTACAATTGAAACTTTTGTTTATAAAGACCTTTGTGTAGCATGAAGTGAATTAAAACTAAAAGGCCAGTAATTTATTTTTATGTAGACTACCAGATGGTAATTACTGTAGCTGATTTAGTAGCCTGGAATATATTCAAACTAGTGACCCAGAGGTGTTTAATTTCTTGGCATTTTTTCCTCAGGTTTTCTTTTAATCCATGATTACATTTCAACACCTGTTTAGAGATGGCTCAGCTTTGGCCTTAAATGGATTGGCAATGTGTCATTAAACTCAAGAGGCTTTGCTGGCAGGGCATCTCCTTTGGCAAAGTTAGCTTTTAAGCAAGATTTGATTAGGTCAGCAAACATTTCTGTGGGTTGATTTTGTCTTCACATATGACTTTATATACAATCGTTGTGTGTTATTAAAATAAAAATGTATTGCATTTGATAGTGTATGCCTTAAAAAAAGAGATTTTTTTTAAAGGGATTAATTCAAATCAGTGAGGTTAGTTGTCTCCTTAATTCCTAGCTTTACATGGTTTTGACGTGTTCCAACTTACTGTACAGCACCAGTGTTGACATTAGTTGTGGGGAGTGAGCACTGCAGGATGTGTGGCACGAGTGATTGCCTGTTTGCTCTGTTTCTTGCTATTTTGCAGCTGTTGGGAGAACCAAAGTAGGGATGAAGCTCTTGACCCCTAGGTCAATTAGAAGCTTAGAAGCAGGTCAGAGGAGAGTGGATGGTAAAACAAGTCTTCTGGGTGTATGCAAGTGAGCAAAAATAATTTGTGTCTAACAGGGTGCTGTCTGAGGCTCTGGAGACAAGATGTGCTTTCCTGCATAGCAAAAGTTTTAACTAAACTTAAGACACTAAAGAAATTTGCCTTTAATTGCCTGTTCTGTGTCAGCCAGTTTTGTTCTGCTCCTTCAAATCACTTACTGTGTCTGCATATTCCAGCACAGGCGTTAGAGGAGCATAGCTCCAAGAGTAGCTCATGTGTACGAGGCGATACTCGCTCTCAGTTAATGGTAGGGTTCTGTTGTGGTGTGAGACTTCATGGGGTCTGAATTGGCCCCAGGGAGGCCTTGCAGCATTGGCCTCAGTTCCCCGTTCTGGCTGCCTTTGTTTCACCAGTGTGGATGTGGAATACCCAGCAGATACTGCATTAGCAGGGCCTGCTGCTGGTCATCCGGTGCACCTGGGGCTTGGGAACCACGCTTCAACTGCCTACAGGCTGTATGCAGCTGAAGAGCCTGACCACACCTGGTATTGTTCCAAGGTCAAAGCATGATTTTCTGATTGTAAAGGAGGAAGTAATACAATTCCTATTTATTTACTGGTTTTCTTTTGAGTAAACATGTTATAATGCCAAAGAGAAATATAAATCATAATGCTTATATATGGGGTTTTTTTGCATTATTTCTCACCATAACACATTGATATTACTAGTTTATAAACCCATCGAAAGAGTGTTTTTGCTCTGGTATAATGGCTGGCATTTTTATTGCCTGAAATAGCAAATTGAAGGTCAGATGTTGCAGTAATTTTAATTTTACTCCTTTTTCTTTCTTTGGTTTTTTTTTTGTACAACTTGTTCAAGAACACTGTACTCAAAAAGACAAAAATTAGTTCAGGAGCTTCATACAAATATTTTAGTCTATAGATTGATTTAATTAAAATCAAAGAAAATTATTTCAATACCCTGATTTTAAGTATGCTTGTGGGAAAGTTTCCAGTTAAGTATGTATGCATTTTGTTTGTATCAGTCCCTTGCCCAGAGAATTAAAATGTGATTTTGTATCACAAAATCTGTAATGAAGATTCACATATGGCCAATACAGCAAGTTGTTTCCACTGTTTGCCTTATTTCTCCTAATCTCTAGTCTTTTTGAGATTGAGATAGATCAGAAAGCCAGGAAGATTAACTGGATGGAAAAAAAACACAAAACAAACAAACAGAAAAAACATCATCACTGTCCCCAAAAGTCAAGGAGAGGCTGGAGTCACTGAATCTTACTAAGAACTGAAGTTTTTAGTTCCAGAATTAGTACAGTTTGAATAAATACTATATCTGTTTTCTTAAAAACAACAAACAAACCAAAAACCCCAAAGCCTGACAGAAAATTTCGACCAAAACCCCAAA
Organism: Pterocles orientalis; assembly: GCA_011057875.1. Lineage (NCBI taxonomy): Eukaryota > Metazoa > Chordata > Aves > Pterocliformes > Pteroclidae > Pterocles > Pterocles orientalis. Next base: position 229,171 of record WKFP01014267.1, read on the forward strand.
CACCAAACAAACAATTGAAAAACCCCTTAAAAGTCAAGTATCAAAAATTTCTGTACTTCTGCATAACTCAAGTGCAGCTGTGTCTTGGCAATCTCAAATTTATTGACATGCGGTGATACTGATATAAAGAGGAACTGAAGTAGAAGAATTTTTCAGTATTTTTGGTTCTTATTTGTGGTTAAAATATTGAAAATATGTTAACTGTTTATTGCTTTTTTTTTTTCTACCACACCTTTTGAAATTTTTAGTCAAATATGGGGGTAATCACAGGAACTTCCTGTACATGGCAGTTGAAATTTAATTTAGAAATACTCAGAGCAGAGTTTTGCATTTCTAACACACTATTTTTTCATTTTGTTCCTTTTTGTAACGTGTGTATTTGAAATCATGGTATAAGAAACCAGCGTATATTAGCCCTCTTCATTACTCTTTTTGCTTAACTACATGCATGCGACTGCTTTGATGGTGAAGAGAAGTAGTGTGTTTGTGTTGATGTCCTTTTTTGAAAACTTCTCAAACTCCTGCAAATGATAACAAAATATTTCTGATTAGGTAGACTGGAGCTTTTAGTTAGAACAGTTCCAAGCTTTGTATTTTTGTGTCTCTTTCCTCTGTCCCTTACCACCCCCAGAAGTACAAAGATGTTTTTCTTATGTTTATTGCCTATTGAAGGTGAAGTATGTATCAGGTGTAAAATTTTGAGATTGCTCATATTGTGAGCTGCTTGGGGAAAGATTCTCTAAAAGAGGAAACCTTACTGAATCTTGAGGAAGGAGCATTAGATTGGAAGGGGTTGTATCTATATTGCCCTAAAATATTTGTATTGAGGCAAAGTCACTGCTTAAGTTTATCACTCTGGAAAAGTAAAAAATCTCTGAACATAAATCTATTTTGAAATACTCTGACTACCAAAAGTGAATATGCTTGAAAATGAATATTCCTGTTTAGAATGATACTGTTGAAAACTAATGAGGAGTAAATTGAAGTGTGCTTATTTATGTTGAGGCAGAGGTTTTCTTCAAAGAGCTTCCTATTTAAAACTCTTCTCCAGTGTTTCTTTCCTTTTGACTTACAAGGTGTAATACCCATATAGTTTGTGTCTGTGGCTAAAATATTTACTCAGGTATATGTCTTTTCGTTTCTCTTTGCAACCTGTAGAGCCATTTCTTATGCTTTTGTGGGAAGGATTTGATTTTCAAATCTTTGAAATCCATTTTGATTAATTTTTTTTTGGTTTTTTTTTTTTTCCTTTGCTTTGCTTTATTCATGTACATTTTTATGTGTGCTTCAAAACATGCAGCCTCCCCTTTTTTTGTGATTATGGTATCAGCCATAATAAATTGTGGTTAGTAAGATAAAAGGCCAGTGTTGCTTTTGTTATCTGGATGTTACTCCATTTGCTGTGATAACCCATTTTATATCTATAAAGCAACAGTACTACTAAATTTCATTTACGTGCTTCTGACTAGTTTTCTTTGTTGTTCAGCTATTGTGTCTCATTTTCATCTGAGCCACATTTCCAATTGTTCCATGATTGACATGCTGAAGAGATTGACAGTTACCCCCTAGTGCCTGCTGTCTGGAGATCCCACAAGCAATAATGGATTTTACACCAGAATTTAGCATCAAATATTGGCTTTCAGTGTCAAATGGGTTAAATTTAAATGTCGGTTAATTGTAGCCATTTTGAAATCATAGCCTTAAACAAAAGCATTTTTTGGGTATCAGTGTGTCTGAGGCCTGAGCATGCCATACAACTCTAATGTCTCAAACTTATAGCAGAAGTTAACCATTACCTTCATGTCTGTTTCTTTTTCTTAATGATGCAAATAGTCCAAATCTGGAGAGCACAAGGAAAGTTTCCATATGTGGTGGGGAATTCGTATTTTGGGTAAACCAAAAAGAGAATCGGTGCTGTTCCTAATTTTGTCATTCAGTGTTACTAGATAGAAACTGAATGTTTCCTCAAACCCTTCATATCTGCTGTTAATGGTAGTCCTTCTGTACTTACACAGTTTTTAGCCCAAGTTCTACTGAAACTACCAAAAATCCCCTCCTCCCAATCCCCAAAACCAAAACTGTAAGCATATGAGATGCTATTGTCTGCTATGTTCCAGCAGAAAAAAGTTATGTAAAGTCTTTAAAATTCCTTCTGTGTGCTGTGATCTCCTACACGAACCTGGCAGAGAAATGTAACTTCCCATTTCCTTTACACAGATGTAAAGACAAATTGAGAATAAAAAGAGGTATTTTGGAAGGAGGTGAAACCTTATTGATGTTTTGTGGGAATTTCAAAGTTGATCTTCAGGCACTCTGATTTGTGTTGGTGAGATGTCTCCAAAACATTACAAAGTTCTGCTCAGAGCTGGATCATGATTCTGTCCTGTGTTGTCCCACTTCCCTCAAGTATCTTTGGAGGGGTAAATGCCATATAATGCAAAGAACAACTGTTGTGTCATAGTATCTTGCCGGAGGTAATGTTTTTGAATGACTTGTACCATTAGAGGCAGCAATAACAACTACTTAACTCGGTTTTTAATTTTCAAAATTTATTAAGCTGTCTTATTTCATTTTTAATGCGACCAGGTTTTGTTCAAATTTATGGGATTATAGTTGAAATTATAAAAGTATTTACTGATGTTTTATAATACATTCCGCATTAAAATTTGCGTCACTCTTTATATGTAGAAAGTGGGACCGTTAATGTAAGAACAAGAATAAAATTATTTTTTGCTATAAAGAACTCAAATTAGGTTTATCTAATACTATAATTAATTTTGATTTAATACAATAGATGTTCTGCATGCTTGGAAATGATAAATAACAATGTGTCTATTTCAGCATTTCTATTATAGTTTCACTGTTTTTGAATGAGTGTAGAAATCTCTTAAACTGGTTAGAGTGAGAAAACTCCATTCCTCTTACTTCAGCCATCTGGTTGTTCATATTGGAAAGCTTTCAAAGCAAATCTATAATTGCTTGTTCAACAGATTTTGGAAATCTGTAACTTATTGTGAGGTTTGTGACAGGACTTCTAGTTTTATGTGTAAATTTGCCAAAAAGATTTCAGATTTGAATCTAGTCTAATACTTGGAGAAAAAACTTAGTATACATTTTCAACACTTTAATAGCAATGTAGAAGTTGGTTTGGGGAAAAAAAAGGAGGGGGGAAACAAGTTGGGTTTTGGAACATGCAGTTAGTATTACCATAGTGAGTTCAGATCATGACAACTGCTGCCTGGCAATTGCCTTTGTTTGTCCCTGCACACGCTACTCTAATTATAAACTTTTTTTAATTCATTGGCCTTCCAGATTGCTGATGTAAGAAAAGTGGGTCTATGGCCTCTTACACAGCTATAGTTAGAGATCAGAAATGTTTTTCTAACCGTTTTGCTTTTCAGGTTGTCAATGAGCATCATAGTCTATAATATCAACACTGTTACCTTTGAACCTTTATTACACAAAAGTTCTACGTTCTGAACAAATACTTTCTATACTGAAAATTGATGTAGCTCAAGGAAATGAATGTGTCTTAAATTTTTTTTGCAAGGTTAATCAAGAACTTAAAAAAGAGCCATTGCAATAACTTGTTTGTATAAGAATGCTAATGCGATTGCAACATTTTCTTAAAGGATGCCAGACAATTATATGTAGAATATAAAGAAACACAAATGAAGGCGAAAGAAGATGCCCTGGCTAAGGCTGAACTTGAAACACTTCAGAGTGAGTTTTTACTGATGTCTTAATAAACAAAGATGTAATATAATATACCTACTACAGAGGATGTATGTGAACAAATATTTTTATAATCTTCTAAAATTTATGCTTTATATAGTTCTGTACTGCTGTTAAATTTCAATAAGTTTGTAATTTTGTGGCTAATTTTGCAGTAGGCTGCTGGTGTGTTCCTATAGAAGCAGAAAACTTGTGATAGTTACATAGTAGCAACAAAAGCATACTTTGCTAGAAATGTTGCTTTATGGGAGAGGGAAATCTCAAATGTATAGATCTCAAAGTACACATTTTCAGAAGTGACCTCTTACATTTTGAGTATTCTTGTTCTTTTGTGCATATTGAGTTGATTTTTGTAATAGAAATTGAACATACTTTGAACTTCCAAAAGCATGGATTCAGACTTTGGAGATGGATTCATGCTGTTGTTGAAATACATGCCTTAAAAATACATGTCTTTATGCTCTTATAAAAGACCGGAGAGGGCAATTGGCATTTCCCTTGAAGTATTCAGAATAATTGTAGGTGACTTCCTTTTCTTCTTTCAGTTATTTGCTTTTGCCGATGATTAAACCTGCCCTCTTCTGAAGACAGTTTTTTTTGCCTGTGTTTGTATGTGTGTGCTTGCTTTTTTTCTCTACTTAAGTGCATGCTTTTAAGTTCCTTTATTCTGACAAGTGCATTGAGTGCCCTATAATAATTTACTAGCTTTGAGTATGCATAAGCCTTTAGGCACTTAAAATACAACTGCATTATTTATATTTACAAAATAGCTTAATTTTGTAAAATCAGCAGAGAGGTCCAGTTCCAGTGATAATTCCCAACTTACCTGTAGCTGAATCCATTTGGAGGAAATGGATAACATTCAGCACCTCAGTGAGCATTGTGGATCCAGGCCAAATCTAGCAAAATAGTGCATTTAATGCTTGTTTGGGAGGCCTGCCATTATGTTTGAGATACCTACCACAAAATGGGCCCTTGAAAAGGGTCTTAACTTGGTTTATTAAAAACTTGTTAAATTGTCAGATAGTAATGTATTGCCATTGTTAAAAGTACCTGGCATACATTCTTCATTGAAATTGGTGAACTACTGTTTTAGAAAACCAGTTTTTGAAAATAGAACTGCAAGTGAAAATATAAAGTCATTAAAATTGTAGTGTCCATGTTCCTCTGCTTCACTGAAAGACCAAGTGTGAATTTTTCAGTATTTCTCCTCTGCCAGGTGTCACGTGAGATTCACTTTTTTTATTACCTCTGGTATCAGTGCCTACATGTGAGAGGGGCGGGTTTGGCACTCTTATGCCTCCAAGTCACCTCTGACCTCTCCCAGAACACCACCCTGTCCCCTGTCATGCTGTCGGGTGTGACATGGCGTGTGACCCCCAGTCTGCCAGATGACCCAATGTCATTTGCGTGAGCAGTGGCCAGTCCTCACCAGTCTCACTCATTGGCATCCTGCCGTCCCTTGGTAGGTCTGCTGGCAGGGAGCAAGAGGGAGGACTGAGAGTCACCACCTGTAATTAGCGGAGTTTGAAATTTGGCGTGGAATTTATTTGGTTGGCCATAGCAGTGCTATCACTGGGCAACAAGATGAGCTGTCAGTTACCTTTTTTAAAAATAAATAAGGCTCCCAAGAGAAGAACAAGAGATGCATCTGTGTTATTGTAGACAAAAAGAAAAAAAAGTTCTATAGTTTTTTTTTCCTGAAGCTTGCCTGCAAAGCATTTGTTAAATTTGCTTATTTCATTATATTGTTCTGCATTGTCACTTCACAATAAGCGTAGAAAGGTTGTAAATCACCAAATGTGCATTTTCTTTGCTGCCATTCTTCTTAGTTTTAGAGACCATCCGTGGACTGCAAGTTCATAACAACAGTTCCATCTATCTGAGTAAACGTATGTGATGCGGATTAGCAATAGCTTGGTTTACAGTGCTTGTTTTTTCATGACCTAATTGCTAGTTTACCACCATGTCTATCTGCTTTCCTGCTGAAATTGAACAATATTCTGTAGGCAGCTTGAACTAAAACCAGAGAAGGGTATTGGAGGGGGAAAATACAATTTGCAAAGTAGGAAAGAGAGGACAGTATTGAGATGTCATTAAAGTGCTATATTTGGGTAAGGAGTGTGAAAAACTAGTTTCTTGGTAAGTCAATATTAGGCACAATTTTAATTTGTTTTTCTGGCAGTTTTGCACTGTTTGTCAATCCATTCGAAACTGTCATTACCACTTTAGTGTATAAACATAGCAACTTTACAACTTTACCTTGCAAAAATACGGCAACTGACAATACAAACGTTATGTTTCTAGGAAATGTGGTTCTATATGGAATTACAGATAACTTGAGTGGTTTATGTACAAAAATAGAAATGGTTTGCCTTACATTTTCTGATGCCCTTTTCACATTTAGATACCAGAACATAAATTTGTTTTAAAATGAAAGTGATCTAATTAATAAACTTTCTGTTAACTTCTCCCTCTCATGTAGTGTCACACATGCGTATAATCCCTGCATCAGGCAATTATTCTCTAACAATAGATAGCCCTGTTCTTTGTAGTCATGAGATGTAAAATAGCATAAGTATTAACTGAACTGAGTAGTCCTTAAACTGAGAAGATTTAGGCATACATTGTCATGGCAGAAACTCTGCTAGTTTTTAACTTAAATTGCATGGTTTGAGTTGTTAACAAGGCAAATTCTGCAAGAAGAGGGCCAGCAGAGCTGCTAGGAAGTACTACTTCAACCATGTCCATTTTGGGAGAAAGTGCATCTATTTTTCTTTCTTTATGCTCAGCCCTGGTAGTTCTCTTACTTTCTGTTCTTATGTTTGTTTTCCCTGATCTTCAATATGAATACTTTATTTTTAAATATGCCTTTTTAAAGAAATAACATCTGCTAGATATTTCAGGTGAACTCTTCACAGGCATCTCAGTTGCCATGAAGATGATGAAGGGAATGGAGCATCTCCCTGATGAGGAAAGGCTGAGGCAGCTGGGTCTCTTTAGCTTGGAAAAGAGGAGACTGAGGGGTGCCCTAATCAATGTTTATAAATATGTGAAGGGTGAGTGTCAGGAGGATGGAGCCAGGCTCTTCTCTGTGACATCCAGTGATAGGACAAGGGGCAATGGGTTCAAGCTGGAACATAGGAGGTTCCACTTGAATATGAGAAAAAACTTCTTTACAGTGAGGGTGACAGAGCACTGGA
>WKFP01014267.1:246403-270841 GCA_011057875.1 Pterocles orientalis
CCCCCCCCCCCCAGCACAGCATTAAGAAAATGGAATATTGTATGTATATCACCACTGTATTCATGTACTGTTAGGACTAGAAGAAGTATTACTTGTCAGGCAGAGACATGATGGAAAATATTATATTGATGTTCAGTGTAATTTGGATAATGATACTGGAAATGTTGTTATAATAGGATGTCAGTGATTAAAATATATGAAAGCTCGCTATGGTTTCTAGCATAAATACTATTCTTGTTCACTAGAAATTAGTAGAACATAGTGCTGTCAAGTTATATGAAGCTTGGTTCTTTCTTTTAATTGCAGCTAACATTTTGCTTGCAAGATAGATTCTTCCCTATTTAAAAAAAAAAAAGGTAAGGAAAAAGAAAGAAGAAACCTTTGCCTTTTAATACCTAGGTGTAGTATCTTTTGGTTATGGACCTGCTTATGTACATTGTGCATTTCATCTGACTTACTGAAAAGTCTTAACGATTTTACTTAGGCCTATTGTTAAGATTCTTTCTCCTTAGAGCTAAGGGTTCTTAGTGGCAGTGAGTGTAATTATCTTCTGGTAAATTTTATTAAAACATACTGGCTTGAAAATGTATAGTTTTAATCTTAGAACTAAGATACACAGGTAACAGAAGAAATGTTATGAATTGGTCTCCTGTCTTGAAAATCTGCCTTGCTTGGATGACTGAGATGAGAAGAATGGTGTTTTTGGAGTGGAGCTAAGGCGACACATAGACTTCAGCATCAAAACAGTGAAAGAAGTTCCTGCTTTCATTTATTCGATACCTATGTGCTGTAGACTTGCTTACTCCTTAGTTGTTTTCAAGCCTGTGAAAAATACCGCCGTATTTAGCCAGACTTAAAGTTCTTACTAAAAGAATTTGAGTTTTGCATAACCTGCTTAATCATCTACAACTGTTGGATTCATAAGCTTCGTGACTTTCCAGTTCTCAGTTTTCTCTTGCTATTACTTTTATATTTTTGCATTATTTACTAGATCTGCATAATGTTTACTTTTGTATTTCTGTAACAAAGCCATTCTGCAAGTATGCTTAGCTTTTTACTTCGGTGTAACGGATTGACACTCTGAATTCTTAAACATTGGAGCGTATTTTCACTCACTTGGAGAAAGTAAAAGCTCAAGTCCTTAATTCAGTAGATGAGTTGCCTGGGAGTTAAGAGCATATGTTCTGTCCTTGCTTTGTTTACTTTAACTCAAGAAGTGCCCATGGATTGGATTCCTGTCAGTTGCATCTCTTTGAACCAGCTTTGCTTAGTAGGCTGTGCGAGCAGTGATTACAGGAGAAAAGATGTATGTTTGTTTACAGTAGCTTGGGTAGATTGCTTGACTCTCTGGATCCCCAATTTTACCTTCCCCTCTGATGGAAATTGAGCCTTTATTTGGATTTTTGTGAAGATGAAGAAATTGAATAAGACCGGGTTTATTTCAACTATAATTTAGTGCCTCCTACACAGATTATAGAAGTTGTGTCTTCAGAGTCACTGCTAAGAGAACAAACTGTAGGTACATCCTTTTAGAAACAGGGGTCACAGAAATTAAAACATATCAAAGAACTGTTATTAAAAGGTAAGAAACTTGTTTTTCTACACTTAAACCTAGAGGTTCAGTATTGCATCTCATCACTTTGATTCATCAGTTTATTTTTTTAATTATATTCTGTTACAAATGGGGTTAACGTTTTAGGGACAAGCAGGCAATTTGCAGGTATACTGTCTCAGTAAAGTGTTTGACCTGAACAAACTGTGATGAGATGTGCTTCCTTTCCTTGACAGCTAATACTTTACTGTACTGCAACATCGACATTTAATACAGTACTGGAGAGAAACATTCATAAACTGTACAAAGAAATGGGAAATATACGTTAGTGGCTCTAGTAGCTTGTAGGAGCCATTTGTATGTCAATATGAGAATGGCTGTGTCATATGTTTTGTAATAAGCTCACTGGGATAATGGTTATACCACAGTTGTTCCTAACTGTCGTTTGACACATTTTCCACTTTAGAAAGATGTATTTTCCTCCATTATACATCACAGATGTGAGCTAGGACAGCCTCCCTCTTCTACCTCCCTCTTCTGCTTCTTGCATGGACATGCAGGTGTTGTGTAACGTTCACCTCTCAGTTCTGCTTGTCTTAGGAAAAAGTTGCTCTTTTATAAATCTTTTTGCAATCAGACTTTTTCTTGGGATTGTCATGCTTCACTCGTGAGAAAGCTTGTTAGTTGGTTTGTGGTTTTTTTCTTTTCTTTCATGATGGCTCAGGGATGTAAACTATGTACAGTCAACCAGGCTTGAGAGCAGTTATCCATCTAGAAAGATCAGAGTGGCTTGATAGAGTAGTATGTTACTATGTCATCCATCCAGAAATAAGGAAGTGGTGTTGCAGTCCCTGGTGTTGGTATCCCGAGTGTAGATGATTACAATTAGTTTCATATTGTTCATGAACTGCTCTGCACTGTTGATATTTGTACTTTTGGAGGTGCCTGTAATCCATGGGCTAGTGTTTTGGAAATGCTGTACCACAGAGTGCCAAGTTTGATAGAAATTTAGATTATGTTGAGTTGTTAGGTTGAAGTCAGTCCCTGTGGTTATTTTTTTTTTTAAGTACATGATGATGTTTGAATGCTTAGGTTCTTTTCATTTTTGGGTTTGGGTTTTTTTTGTTTGTTGGTTTGGTTTTTTTTTAAACTAGTTTAATAACTTATGGGCTACAGTCCTGTAAGCTGTTTACTCATGTTTCTTACAGTTTGGAAGAGTACATTTGCACTCTTCAGAAGAGTGAATTTGGAAGTCTAAGATTATGAATTCAGATGCATCAAAGCTGCATAAAAGAAAAAATAAGATTTTTATTGTTCCATCTGCAACAGGAATCTGGATATTTTTCGACAGATATTAACTTAGGAAGTACCATTATAGAGAAAATAGCTCTGTAAAGTAGATTTGCCAACATGGAGAAAATAATGGCGTTCAGAAGTATTTGACTCGCCATTGTTTCATTAAGTTTATAAGAGCTCTACAGTTTATTTGTAGAGCAAGATTGTGGCTTTGGCACTGTAGAAAAATAAAATTACCGTTTTCTTTGTAAAATTAATATTATTGATGATAACTGGAATTCTGTATTTGTAAAGAAAAATATTATATTTGTGTTTCTGTTAAGGATTCGATGGATTTAATATTGGTGGTTTCAGAGCTCAGTGTCTTGGGCTTCCAAAAAAAAAATCGCTTTTGTTTGGTAGCCTAGAAAAGCGTAAGTTTTTGCTGATCTTTTCAATATGTCTGATAAGTCAGAAGGAGGAGGAAAAAGTGCAACTTGACAAATGTTAAGCTGTTGGATATTGTAACTGAATAGAATAAAAGATAAATGTTGATGTGAAGAAATAGTTCAAGAGGAATTGGGCAGAGAGACTGGAAATAAGATTAATCATGATCTATTGCGGAGTTAGTTTTGGAATAAAATGAATAATTTGCATTAACGTTTATTGAAGATGATTTGGAAAGTAGATGCTAATAAAAATTGGTTGGAAATGAGAATTACTGTCTCTAATGGGAAGGTAAAGTTTTAATCTCAAATTCAGAAGATTTTGTAGGCTAGTCCTCAACCGGAATTCATTTGAAGTATCATCCTTATTGAAGAGCAAACATTATCCTTTTTAAGAAGGAAAAAAATACATGCTGCTGTCACCCTACTAAGTGACCTAATGGTCAGTTCAAAGTGATAAAAACAATGAATAAATACATGAAAAAATATATAAAATGCAATTTGGAGTACCTGTGTGGTTTTGGATTGGTCTACTAATTTTTATTGATAATTGCTTAGAAACATTTGGGTTTTTTTTCTGTCTGGTGCCTCAATATGAATTTGGAAGCTATTAACATACTGTTGATCAGTGTTTCTAAAGGGTTTAAGTATTGAAGTAGATAAAGAACAGGATGTAGAGAAAAAAACAGCTCCCTTCTTAGGCAAGGTAAAATGATCTATCAAGGGATGTAGAAAGAAGACTGTTTTCTGAATTTTTCATAAGGTTGTATAGGTGGCTAAAAACGTGCTTATAGCATTGTATTCTTCTGTCTTGATTTGAGAACACACTAAGTTTATGTCCATAAGGGCCTTGTCTTGCTATGTTGTTACTCTCTGCTTAGAACTGAATATTAAAAGAAAGTGAGCTGCTGGGAAATAAAGATAGCATTCAGTATTACAGAACTAAGAGGTTACTTTTCTGCATTTCTCTGCAGCAGTGATCCATCCACCTTTAGGACTTTTTGTATACTTTTTGTCATTGCACTTTTCAGAAAGAAAAAAAAGTTAACAGAGTAGATTAGCAATAAAAATAAATTTAGAAAGTAATATTTATGAGGAAGGTTTAGATAGATGGAAGAAGGAAGCTGTTGGGGAGTAACTGAATGCGTCATTTTTCCAGTCTGTTCCAGGCTGGTTTAGGTAAAATGATAACCATTTGTCATTATTTAGTACCCTTCATAAATTTGGAGAGAAAGAAATATTGAATTTAATTTGCAGCCAGGATGTTTAAATTAAGATTTGGGAACACATGCTGGGGGAGACGCATTGCTAGAGCATGTTACCTGGACCATTTGTGGAACTTTTCTTTGACCATCTATCCTGTTCTTGAACTCCATCTGTTGAAAATGTTGTGAGTAGACTCAGTTGTCTTTGAGAGCATGGAAATGAAGTAATGAGACTCTTGAGGCTTTTTTTTTAATATCTATAGGAAATCATATACTTACCTAGCACTAAATTGCGTATCCATGTAACCCTCTTTACACTATTCGTTCAAACTGCATATGACTATGAAGCTGAGAGGAATTACTGAAAGCTCATTCTCATACTGATAACAAAGCTCTTCAAAGCAAAGACAGAAAAAGTTTCTTTCTAAAATTGTTTTGTTTGGTCACTGAATGTTTGTACTCCCAAATTAGATCATCTTTCAGGTTGTTAAGAGGAAATCAGTAGCTTAGTTTACTTAGCTCTAGCTTCTGATTTTTTTTTTTCTTTATCTGTCACCAGAAATTGACTGGAAAAAGTGTTCTGTGCATGCTTGTTAGGAATTAAGGGAAATTTAGAGGGAATGTTACCATGGGCTTCCTTGTAGGTTGTACTATTTTGTGACCTATATATGTTGTTAAGCTACTGTTGCATTACTTTGTAGCCATTTAACCCTTCACTTTCCTGTTGGGCAACCTGTTATGTGGAGCTGGAAGAAAAAAGACCAAATTATTAGAGGATATGTTTTGTTACATCTGATCTTATTCTGTCCTTTCTGCAAATATTCATGCAAGAATATATGTATTTACCATTTCTAGAGTCATTCTGTTGATGAATCGTTGCCAAGTAATTTCTCTCCCAGTGGGATTTTTCTCATATTTTTGTTCTGATTTGATTCTACGTGATTTGTAACACACGTTGTTTTCATGAGAGTTCATTGTTTGTGTGAATAATGTTGTTGTTGCATGAAAATCTTGGCCCTTGAGAAATCAATGGGAGATTTATCATTGTCTTCAGTAGGACCAGGATTATAATTCCTTTTGGTTTACAGATTGCTTGTCTTGTTCCACTGGAATCTCTTCTTCATTTCATGTCATTATTTGACTCATTAATCTCTGAAGATAGAGTTCCAAGTTCTACCTCAGTGAGAGGTGAATACTTTTGACCTTTTGATATGTGCTTACTCTGTAAAGGGGAGACAAAGGTGGAGAAAGACGGTGCGTGATCCCTTCCAGCTGGACCAGATGTGTGGATAGAAAATCATGTTTCTCATTATTTTTGTTTTTCATGTTATCCTGCGGCACTTCTTGGCATTTGGGTGTTTTTGATATTGCAGAAGCACCTGGATTGATTTTACTAAAGCAGCAGTAGTAAAAAACTATTTTTGTGCACAGAGTTTGGGGAGCTTTGATAACATGGATCTCCTGCATTTACTACACTTCTTAAGTTAGGATTATTAAAAATACTGTGAAACAAAAGTTATACGTAAGCATTGTTTTTACACAATTTATTGGTAGATGCTGGAAGCATAGTAGTTGCCAGTTTTTCCAGTTGTTGAACTGTAGGCTGTGGTTGTCTTGTATTGAACTCTTTCCTGGTTAAAATGCAGTTTGTGTTTTTATTTTTTTCAGCCTGGGCCATCAAAGCACTGTGCTTGATAGACAGGTTATTGATAGTCGAGTGAGCTTTTTACTCATGGTTTTATTTGAAAGCTGGCTGTGAAATAAGGATATAAAATAATTTTAAATGTACAAGGGAGGTCTTTCTGCTTTATAACATTAAAAGGCAAAATGCTATACAAATGCTAAATTATTATTTTGTTAATTTAAAAAGTATAGTTTTGACAATTAAGTTTTAGTCATCTTATAATCTTACACATTTCGTAATTGCCAGCTAGCCTGCCACCTGCTCTCTTCTGCCTTGAATCTTCCCACATCTGTGCTGCTTTGAAATCTGAGTATGCTTTTTCTTTAGTAGCAAATAACATGGTGCTTGTTCTGATCAGACGTCATATGACGGATTACCTGAACACAGTTTCCAGGTTTTTAAAAAATGTTAATTCCTTAAGCAAGCAGTTTATGTATTAGCAGGATTAAGGTCCTGTGTAAACCAGATGTTTTAATAAATTGGTCTTGAGTGGAAAGGGTTATTCTGTTTTAGTGTGCTACCTGAGGTCATCTAGTTTTGAAATAATTTTCCTTTTCTTAGCAGTGAAACAGTTATGGTATTTAGTAAGTGTTTCTGTATTAATCTCTTTTGTTCTTGGGACAGGTGCAAGTAAGCAACTAACAGTCGGAGATTCCTCATGGTGTCCTGCTAGTGTGCCTCAACCCTGACCCAGGGAGATTGCTGTAGGTCGAGAAAGTAAATCACTCTGTGTGCCCATTGAATTGAAGGCTCTATATTGAGACTGCCAGCAACCATACATGTTAGTGTCAGTTATGAAGCTATTCACTAGGAGCTAGTCTAAGCTCATAATACGTTTTAACCTGAGCTTCAAACTCTCATCAAATGGTGATGACTTTGAGTCACTATTGATCTGAGCCATATTGAATTTAGTAACCCTGAAGTGAAAATCTTAGTATTCTATTACCAAACTCGGAAGAAATTTAGTGTCATTGAAAAGGTACTTCATTTTTAAAAAACCACCCAAAAATCTGCATTAGGATGGTACTGAAAGTGTTGTCAAAAGACTACAGGCTTTCCTGTGGTTTATTATGCTTTGTGTCACTGAAAATATTCTGGACTCAGACTGAGTAGAATATTGAGTTTTGCATTTTAAAATAACTCTACAACTTATGTCCTATAGGTAACTCTTACAGTTATCGTATTTACATTAGCGTTGTTAGTGTTAATGAAAAAGCTAGTTTTGTCCTATACACATACTTTTTGAAATAGGTGTTTAAGTCTACCTCTATAATATGCTCTGACGCCTGCCTGAGGTCAGTGAACAGGGATAGAACAATGTATACATGTTTCTTCTGTTCAGCAGAATGATATTGATAAAATTGGAACAGTGTGGAGGAAGCACCCTTTTCTTCTATACTCTGTTTGTGAAGTAGGGAACAGGACTTGATTTACCAAAATAGTAGACAGACAGCTTGGTTATTCTAAAATTGTGGGGTTTTTTGTCCCATGCATACAATATTAGTGATTCTATTCCTCTCCCTCTTCATCTTTGCTAGCCACCAAGTCAGTCAGCCTAATGAACAAAAGAAAGCTAGAAAAACTTTGAATTTTTAAAGTATCATACCTAAGAGCCAATTTTTTGTTGGTTTTATGACTAATCTTTTTGTTTCTTCATGTGACTGTTGAACCAGAGCAATCTGTTTGTAGCAAATTAGTGTAGTTAGCATATTTCTAGCCAATTGTTTTATTTTTCATTTTGTTTAGAAAGAATAGATTTATGTAGTCTTTTGAATCATCCTTCCTTAATTGTAGCCAATAACCTTCTTTTCAGCCTTCTGTCTTAAATATTTAGGCCTCTATGGACTGTACTTTGGACTTGAATAGCTTTAAGGAGAGAACAAATGCGATTGTTAAAAAATATTATTTTTAATTATTGCGTTTTCCTTGGAGAGGATGACTCACATCTTTAAATCTAGGGCAAGACATCTGCTTTTGAGCTGTGAATATCAAATCATTAGGGTCAAAAATCTAATTTCACCTGCAGTGTTAAACATGCAGAGATTTTAATCCTCAGCTTTTCTTAAGGAAGAATAAAGTTATAGGATGATGATGATGATATATTCTGTGACTAGGATCTCAGGTTGGTGTTTTCAGTGTTACGGCAGATATACATCAAAGAACAAATTGTATTAATAAATACAAAGTGAAGAAAATAAAATTATCCTAGCAATGGATTCAAAGAAAATAGTTGTTATGACTGGGACAAATGCCAGAAGTGGTAAGCATTTAACCAAGAGTTAGAGTTTTGCCTAAAATTGTTCAGGAATATATAAAGACTGTGAATAAACATTAATGAACAACTGCTATGTAAGAATGTGGAATTTATGTATTTCCTTTTCTGCCTTTCTCTCTTCGACCTTTTAGTTAGGTTGGATAGGTTAACAAAGCATAGGAAGCTTTATTTCTTTATTTATGCTTGTATTTACAGAGAGTAATGATGTGTTTATAGAACATGTAATTCGATAATATTCTCTCAATTCTGCTCTAGCATGCTCAGGCTGGCTAGAACTGGTTTGGGTGGAGAGGTGTTGTAGTCTGCGCAAGCAGGAAAGACATGCTATGAGCCTTTAAGCAGAATATTAAAAAGCACCTAAATGATACAGAGAAATTATTTGATATGACAGCCAGGGAAAAAGCTTTTTGGAAACAATATATTTCACGGGACAACCAAAATTCAGTCTTGATTGCAAAGGAAACAGGCAGCCAAAATACATATTTCTCTCAGGACATTTCCTAAAGATAGTAACAATATGTTATATAAACACTTATACTCTAGTTAAAAAAAACCCAGCCATGCATGTGTATTGAATTAAGGCCATACAGGTGACACATGCCTGATATTTCCTGATCTTGATTGAGTTTTTAAACTTTCTGTCCAATTAAATATAGTAGCATAGGTTCTTGTCTTGTACAGACCAGAATAATACTACACTGATTTCAACACCATGCTGTAGATACTGTGGTGTCAAATTCTAGCTTTCAGTAGTTTTTCAACTGAATCTGTATTCCAGAAGAAGTGATTGATGTGACTTGCTGCCATAACTCAGTCCGACTAGTTTTACTTGTGTGTTTTCCATGTGTAGTCCTCAGTTTTTTGAGTCTGTCAGTTTAAATGACTCAAGATCAAGTTAATTGTGCAGTGTTAATCTGTGTGGACAAACACACAGGGTATTTAAAATGCAGCTCTGTTTCTACACGAGTCAGCACTGTAACCTCTGTTTAGACATCTTCCTGGGTCCAAACTAGGGCTACATCACTTCAGTTATAACTTTTATAACTCAGGTTTGACTTCTTAATTTACTTCAGGTATCAGGTCCTGTTTCATTTCTGAGATTAGCATGATATTGTCTATCACAGAAAGACATGGTAGATAACATAAGAGAAACCTTGTACCTGTGAGGAGAAACAGGAACCGGGTCTTTCCCAGTCAACCATTGAAAATCTGGCTCTTTTCATTGGGAGTGTGTCTTCAGTGGTGAAGCTGATATCCATTTTACATACAGTTGCAAGAATCTGTGCAGTGCCTTTGTAAATATTAGTCTTCATTGCACTGCTTTTGTCTTCCTCTTAGCCTGGGAAAGATGTAGAAAAACATCCGGTGAGACTGACTGGTCCAATTTATCCCAGTTGGGGTCAGAGGGTGGTGGAAATCCTGATTTTCCTTGGCAGTGCTCCCTCCCTGTCACCTCCCTAAACAAAGTCACTGCTGTCTCAACTATGAAAGGAAGAGGAGAGAATCAGAAGGAAGAGACCGTAGTAGTACGTGTAAGGGGTAGAAGCTGGAGGAAGATGTGAAAGCTGGTTAATCACTGTGACCTTGCCCCACTTGCCCCCGCCCATCTGACAGAAGGGGGGGAGAGCAGTGCAGAGTTTACACAGTGTATCCTTGGAATGTTGCCAATAAATGAGGGTCAAGGCTGATAAATCTCTGAAATGGGATTTTCACAGGATCCACAATTTAGGGATCAGAAAGAATTTTCACTACAGAAGTTTATGGCACCAATTTCTGTAGTGCAATTTGCTGTTCTTTTGGGGTTTTTAACGTGAATTTGAAAAGTGCAGATTGTTGCAAAAGAGTTACTTACTTTTCTTGGTACGATTTTAGCAGTCTTTAAATTGGAGAATGAAGATAGCTTCAAACAAATCTAGTTTTAATTTATGAAAGTAAATAAATATTGATGTTTCTATGTTGTATTTTCCAGACAAAACAATTAAAATCTGGTTTAGATTCAGCATTTTACCTGCTTTCACAATGCACAATGCTGCTGCTTTCCTTTTGTTCCTGAGGCCATGACTATAGTGGGGTTTGGTCAAATTTATTTATAGAAATTACCCAGAAAGGATAACCTAGGGTAAACTCCAGCAACTAAAAATATACTAAACAATGTGAGAGATGTCTGGCTTTTTGTTTTCCCAGTAAAGATAAATATGTAATCCTGCCTTGCCAAGGAATGATTTAATACTACTGACGTAAGCATTTTGACACTTAGGAATTTTGAGAGAATCTCAATCTAGTTACCAGCCATTTTCTGTATAGTTTTTGACAGGCAGGATGCAGTCCTGAAAAGCCCACCCTTAGTCTTTAAACCCTCCTTTCGGCACACTTGAGCATGCAGTTGCATTCCATTTAAATGAATAGGAGTTGTGTCAGTATTTGAAGTTAAGCACACTTTGAATTGGGATGCAAATTATTTGGCCTGAACCGTTCTTTATAAAATGCTACTGGATAATATATTACTTACCTGCAAAAGAAGAGAACACTCTTGGAGATGGCACAATATGAGAAATGGTACATTGCAGTGATTTGTTTGTCATATTGGTGATATGGTAATCCCATAATTTCTACAGGGCAGCATTCCTTAAATATGTGACTGTCTTTAAGATGCAGATTGTGAAGGAGTGGAGGTTCTGGTATCATTTGTAAATGAGTAGTGTGGAAAAATCTGTGTTTTGCTGCAGCCGTTGGCCTTTCATAAAGCAAGCATGTATTTTCAGGATGCGTTTACTTACAAAAGTAACAGGTTTGATGTGTTGTCTAGCATCAGATTTTTTACATAGACCTCTTTAAGGAACATCAGGATTCTGACCATCCAGAGTTCTCCTAGTGGTGTTCTCTTTTTAATAACGAGATAAGCTGTCTGACTGGATTCATTATTTTGTTAAAACGCACACACATGAACACAGAAAACGTAAAACTTCAATTTTTACTTTTACTAGGCGATACTTGTAATTCACATTGGAAATCTGGATTGGAACAGCTCTATTAAAAATATTGTCAACAGAGGGTCTAGGTAGTAAGTAGTAATTCAGGGTGTGTATGTTTGGGTTTTTTAAGTGTGCTGGTCTCAACTGTCTATCTACCAGTATCAGCAATATTTTGCTGCCTTGGACTTTAATGTCCTTGTTTGGAAGACTAGCCCAGTAACAAGAAAGTGAGCACAGGAATGAGACTGACGTTAATGGTACATTTTCAAATGGCCACAAATTGTGGGAATTAAAAGCTGTGTGTATGAGAAAAGCAAAGGCTAACTTTGATTTTTAATTAGCCCAGACGTTGTGGTTATATTTGGGAATTTGACAGGCAGATTCAGTGGTTGTGTGTTAAGCAGTTTAAGTAGTGTTGCCCTTATTTTCAATTACACATGTATGCTTTCATGATAATTAACAATTTTTATGTTTGTCATTGTTTTGTGAGTGCAGTTCCTCCTCATGTCCACACCCCCCCCCCTCCCCCCCAATGTTATTACATGATGACTTGGGCTGTTGGAAAACAGAACTGAGAATTTAGTTTAGTATGGGCCCTGTTTATGACATTTTCCAGGTAGTCCATTTAGGGTCCTAAATGCATGTTGTTCCTGATTCTTGCAGGCATATTCTGGTGGGATAGTAGATTATTAGGGTTTTTTTCCCATCATGGACAAAATTCACAGCTGCCTTGAGCCATGTCAAAATATCTGTTAGGTTGTAGGCTGGATACCTTCCTCTGCTTTTGTTCTTTATGAAAGAGAACTCGTATATTGAAACCAAATCTCTAAACTTTGGTATTCTGCTTAGCAGAATTCTATCATCTTTGGACATCTTGCCCGTTTGGAGAAGGGTGCTGGATTTTTTCCTTTGGGTTTTAATGTAGTGATAAGACCTAACTTGATGAGCCATACTTAGTATGGAAAAAATACTTAACTATCACTGATGAAGAGAATTGCTCTGTGGTTAAGCAGTATGTTTGTGCATTTTTGGGATGCGGAGTACCTCCTGCATTTGAGTTAAAAATTAAGAGATCAGAATATCCAGGCTGTTTTAGGGAATAACTGGTTACTGTCAGAGCAAGACAGCATTGCCAGTGAAATAGTTTAGTTGCATTTGATGTGGAAGGAAGAATGTTATTTAGACATTAACTGTGGTGTTGAAATAATGCTGATGGGGACAATTGAAACTACGTTATGAAGGAAGGCAAGGGACAACAAAACAAAACCGGATTCTGGCTAAACTATTTAAGGTGAATGAAGATAGAAGAAACAGGTTGCCAGCAATAGACCAAGGTAAAAAACCAAAACAAAACACCACAAATGCAAAAGTTATTGAGATAGAGCTCTTACGATAAAGTGTGCCAGGAAGCAAGACAGAAAAGCTGGATAAAGAGGATGGAAGAGGACAGCACTGTGTAGTAATCAATTAGCAAGATGAGCAGTGTAGTAATATCTTGTTCGTTATGACACAGTCTGTGATACTGAGGGTGGTTTAGTGTATTGAATTTTTTTTAATACCATATGTTAATGTTTTCAAAATACCCATAACGTGCCATGTTATACTGAAGTGGATTAAAGAAGAGTATACAGCCCAATATATAACAGCCCAATGCTGATAAATATTTGACAGTCAGTCTGCTTTGTATTTCATGAGACAAATAATAACCTTGCAAGGAAAAACACTCCTTGCTAATAAAGACTAATCATACACTTTAATGTGTCTGCATGCCTTTGGGCTCATCTCCTCTAGTGAATTTAACAGCCTAGCCAAAGATTTTTTTAATTTATCAAGTAATTATGAAAAAAGTTGCCACCTGCAGTTTGTTGAGAACTTACTACCCTATGCACTTATTAATTTAAGTTTATGAAAGTTATGAAATTATTTTGCTGAAGAACTCATTGACCTATGTACTCTAGAAGATTTGCAATTTCATGTTCTTTATCAAATGAAAATGCTTTTTAAACTGCATTTAAAAATCCAAATAGAGTGGTGTTTTGAGAAAGAATTAAATGAAAAACATTTATTCCTTGTCTTTGGGTATTTGTTTAACGTATCACAGGCCAAACCTAATTACCTGTTCAACCTATAGTTTATTTGATCTGCATGCCTGAGTGTCCTACAATCAAATTTACTGAAGAGCTTCTCACTTTTTTCTGCGTTAAAACAATTGCTTTGAAACAGCTAACAATTAAAAAATAAATGGGTTAACACTTTCTGCTAAGTGCTACCATTTAAGTTGTAATATGCAATTAAAAACTACCTTTTAATTTCTGTTCAATTACATTGACTTAAATAGTAATTTTAGTGTTATATTTAGGAACCATTTAATTGTGACATTTTTACTTCAGCTTGTGTGATGGAAAAGTGGATTTGATTTTGAGAATGCAGCAAGAAATAACCTTTTTTCCCCCCATGGTTTTCTGTAATGACAAACAGAAAAAGACAAAATTAGCTGGGCTTTGTGTAAATATGACAGAACAATTTAATTTCAAAAGCCACGAAAATATGTTGCCATTTGAATTATTATTCATGTTTTTGAAAACTATCTACTTCATAGGAAGAATATTCAGATTGCTTTATGATAATGTAGGTAGGTGTATGAAACATTCCTGAATGTGTTAATGGCTGTAGGTTAAAGAAAGCTTCATATTAAATCTAGAATCAAAGCCTGGTAGAACCTGAAATGTGAAAACATTAATTGTATAGCAGCAGCAGCACAAAACCATTCCAGGTTAAACAAAACAAAACCTGGCCTAAAAAGCATGTGTATTTGGTTTTGTATTTTTTAAAACTGGATCTCTGTTTCTTTGGACAGACTTTATTTCATCTGTTTGGTAGTATCTTTTGCATTTATGGTCTTTGAATAACACTGAAGTTTGTAGTCACCCTTCTACCAGTAAACCTGGCTCTTTTTATGTCACTTCCAGTTGATGAGCTTCCAGTTTAGGTATAAATTGAAAGGATCATGCACTTTATTTAATGTCATCCCATTTGTATTACCAGATTCATAAAGTTCTTAGGTATGCTGATCTTTGCCAAGAACCAGAATTTTAAAATACCACTTCTTTTCTGGTGTCCAATCCTGATATTATAGAACAAGAGACGTTTGTTTCATGAAAATTTGTATCTTAGGGCTGGAATGAACCTTACGACACCTAATTGTGTTTCCACCTGTTAAACAAGTTCAGATATTGCAGTGACCTGTGCATTAATTAGATGCTGAATATACCTCAAAGGACACACCTTTGCTACCAAGAAGGGTTCTTAGTATATTTTAATTGGCCCATTGCTGGAGAAGTCATCACAGGACAGTCTTTCATGTTTTCCATGTAGCAGTGTCAGCATGACTGGTGGATCTGCTTAAGAAAGGAGGAAGAGTATGTTGTAAGAAAAAATACTTTTTGTGCTGGGGTTTTCAAGTTTGATGTGTGTGGGCTAGCAGGAGAAGGATGTCAATAAACTGTGTGATAAATATGTACTAGGAGAACTGTAGCTCCTGAAATGTTATCCCTCATACCATAAGAAGGATAACCTCTGAAAAAAACCCTCAAATTTACTCGAAGTGCAAAAGCAGATTATAGCAGGTTGTGCCTCCATGTATATGTTGCGACTGCATGGAGGAGTTGTGGTATTTTGGATGCATTTTTGCATCCAACATACCATCCATATTTCATAGATAGGTTTTGCATCCATATCTGATAGATACCTTTTTTCCCTCAAGCCATGTAGAATTTTAAGAACTGTAACTTTGAAAAACCTTTTGTGTTTGTTAATGATTTCCTAACCTATAAATTTACTTATACCTTCACCTAAATTTAACTGTTTTAACAGGGTTTTGTGATTTAGGATACAAGAATGTGATTTGGGATAAAAGAATGGGCACAAATGCGAGTGTCCCTCTGAACGTCAGGAAACACTTTTTTGCTGTGAGAATGAGAGACCACTAGCACAGGTTGCCCAGGGAGATTGTGGAGTCTCCCTCCTTGGAGATAGATATTCAGAAGCTGTCTGGTCACGGTCCTCATCAGCTGGCTCTAGGTGTCCCTGCTTGAGCAAAGTGTTGGTCGAGATGGCCTCCAGAGGTCCCTTCCAACCTCAGTCATTCTGTGATTCTTGTACTATTAGGTGGTATTAACATTGACTTTAACTCCATTCTGAAAGAATGCAAGTCAATGTCCGTGTTAATTGACTAAAAGAAAGTACTCTGAGAGAAACATTTATTCATTAAATTTAAGTGATGTCTTTCCTGGTCAAGGAAAACTGAAATAGAGATTTCTTCAAAACACCTCTCATTAAAGAGAGCTGGGGATAGGAAGTTGATTGGTTAATTTAGGCTTCTGATACTATTTGAGGACTGTGTAGGGGGTAATTATTCTCTAACTTTAAATGAGGACATTTGCTCTCTAATAACTTTGTTCTTGGTTTTATGTCCTTTTCATATATGCTTGTTTTATCTTATGTTTTATGGAATTGTAATTTTTATCTGTGATCTCTCTGAACCTTTATGATCATGAAGGGACTTCAGTCTGTCAGTGGAGGCAACCAATACATGCTGTCATTTAAAAGAGGTGACAACATCTTTAGAATGTAGACATTAATGGAAGTCTTTACTTTTTTATAAGCTAATTAAAAAAATAGTTAATAAATTTTTCAGAAGTGCCTAAATCACTGATGGAGTAGCTTTTAATTATAAGTCAATAACTTTTACCTAAAATTATCATGAGTTAGTACAGGAAGTCAAACCAATTTGTTTTGTTATACCCAATAGGTAGTATTTTTAAAATTTATTTCTTGTGGAGGTAGATTTGCAGACTGCTGCATTGCTAGCAGAGTTCTACTTTAAATCTGGTATTTGTGCTGTTGTAACCAGCAGCAGCGATTGTAGATGCTGGTGATCTTCTACTCCTGTAGTTTTGAGGGGAGATCACCAAAGTATTATTTCCCAAAACTTCTCCTAAATACAAACCGGAATGTAATTTGTTACTTTGTAATTCTTTGGTGGGTTTACTGGCTGGCTGCCAGGTGCCTGCCTAACCACTTTCTCACTCCCTCTACTCAACAGGACCAGAGGAGAAAATAAGATGAACAAGCTCATAGGTTGAGGTAAAGTCATGGTCATCAAATCATCAGTTACTGTCACAGACAAAACAGACTTGACGTGGGGAAGGCTAATTTATTGCCAGTTAAAATAGAGCAGGATGGTGAGAAACAAAGGAAAAACCTAAAACACCTTCTTCCCACTCCTCTTGAAGCTGAAGGCTCAACTACACTCCTTTCCCAATTCCTCTGCCTCCTCCCTGCTCCCAGTGGTGCAGAGGGGATGGGGGTATAAGGGGTTTGGTCAGTCTGTAACCGTTCCTCACTGTCGCTCCTTCCTTCTCACACTCTGCACTGCTCCAGCATAGGTGCTCCACCGGCTGCAGTCCTTCCTTCAGGATAAACCTTCTCCAGTGTGGGTCCCTCCACAGGTCATTGTTCCTCCAGAGTATATCCACCCTCCACAGGCTGCAGAGTAGGTACCTGCTCCAGCATGGTCTCCTCCGTGGGCTGCTGGGGGAATCTCTGCTCCGGCGCCTGGAGCACCTCCTCTCCCTCATTCTCTGACCTTGGTGTCTGCAGGGCTGTTTCTCACACTTTCTTCACTCCTCACTCTGCTGTGCCGCGTTTTGCCCTTTCTTAACTATGTTTCTCCAGAGGTGTCACCAGCTTGGCTGATGGGCCCAGCTGTGTCCTGCAGTGGGTGTGTTGAGCTCGATGGAGCTGGCTGTGTCCAGCTTGGGGCAGCCCCTCACCTCCTTCCAGGGAGGCCACCCTGGCTACCAAAATCTTGCCACAGACACCTCATAAAAAATTCTCACTTTTCCTGTCAGATTTCTAAAGATTTTTACAATAAAATACAGAAGTATTCTCATTGTTTTTACCTCCCCTGTTTTTCCAGGTGATGTAGCTTTAACCAAATGATCATTTGTATCAATGATTAGTCATTAACAAGTCATTATTTTAGAGTAAATTCAGCTCTATTGACAAGAAAATATTTTAATTGAAGTAATTTAGAGATCTTTCTCTGCAAAACCTGAAAATTACTGCTCGGCGTTGCTTTCCCCTACAGATTTTTTGGGAAGAACTGGAGTACTTTGAAAGAAAGTATTAAAAACCACTCTTGCTCTGAATTCTCGAAGTAGGAATAAATAATGAGTAGTAAAGGGAAAGATACTGAAGAACTACAGAGTGATCTTATGAGTTTGACTGCTGGGGCAATAAAATGGCAGAAAGACTTCCCAGTATGTAGATATGAAGTGATTGTGATGGGTTTGCCCTTGGCTGGGGGCCAAACCACACACCCACTCGCACAATTGCCCCCCCACACCTGAGGATAGGGGAGAGAATTAAAGGGGTAAAGGGAAAAAAGGACTCGTGGGTTGAGAGAAGAACAATTTGATAACTAAACTACAAATAATATTGAAAATAATACTATATACAAATGAATGATACACAGTGATACTACCCCACACACACACCTGATGACGAAGGCTCAGCCTGTTCCCGGCCAACAATCCCAGAGCCGGGAGAGTCCCAAAACCGCACTCACAGAACAGAGATAACAGTCCGAGCGTCCCAGACCGAGAGCTGACTGGGGTGGGGGGGCGGAAGGCCTTGGGAGAGCGACCACCTGGAGCAAGGTGACCCGGAGCCAAAGAGATCTGGAACCAAAAGGGTCCTCACCTATATACTGGGCATGATGTGTATGTTATGGAATAGATTATTGGTCACTTTGGTTCTCAATCCCAAACCTAAATCAAATCCTGGGCTAGTAACTGGGGCTGTGCTCCCTCCCAGCTTCTCCTGTTTGCAGACAGCCAGAGAAGCTGAAAGACCTTGGCAGCTGCATAAACATCACTTTTTATCAGCTTTCTTCTGAGCACAAATCCAAAACACAGCCTTTTGCTAGCTGTTATGATGAAAGTTAACTCTGTCTCAGCTTAACCCAGGACAGTGATGCAAATATTGATGTAGTGAATGACTGTCCTAACTTAATGCACAAGATGATGAGCTCTGAGCTGGCCATGATCCTTGAGGAGTGACATTTTAGGAGTTATTAGGGCTGGCTTCATTGAAAACATCAGCTCGGTATAATTCAAAAAAACAATGTGAATGTTAGAAAATACTAAGAAAGGACTAAAGACCAAAACAGAAGAATCCTTATTCTACTGTATAAACGTATGATTAATCCTACCATGTGTAGTTTGGTACCTCATTTCAAAGAGATTGGTTAGAATGGAATTGCAGGTGGTTTAGAAAAAGGCATTATGGGCAGTATTGTGCATAAAGTGGCTTTTACATGAGAAACCAGCTGAGTAGACTAGGACTCTTTAACAGGAAGAGACAAGTAAAAGGGGAATACTATAAAGAGAGATTTTGAACAAAGTTGTAAGTGACATGGAAGTCAGTAGGCGTAGACTATTTGCTGGTTCTTCACTCAAAGCGATGAGTTGGATGTCATCAAAGCTAGGAGGAATCAGGTTCAGAAAAGACAAAATACGGTGGTTCCTTGTATAATGGGTAGCAGATCATGAAGATGATGTTGCAAATCCAGAAAGTTAACATAGTTTCAGGGGAGACTGGAAAAAACATTGAGAGAGTCATTGAGGGTTAGTAAATAGGTAAAATATATCAGCCTAGAGAAATTCCTGAGTTGAAAATAATTTGAGTTAGGGAAGATATTAAGGGAAATATAGGTGAACTATATGCTTGCATTTCTCTTAGAGTCTACATATGGCCCCTGCTTTTTCAAAGCAGAGTGGGGAAAGGATGAATGATATAGTACTTGCTGTCACAAAGTATGTAGTAAAGTTTTCTACATCTGTACCCCCTAAGCACAAATGACCATCTTACTGGCCTACCTTGACCATTGGTCTGAAACGGTATAGCTGTCCTTATGGTTTTGTTGGCTCAATTAATAAAAATTGTACAGGTGGAAATGGGATTTGAGTTATGGCCTTGAAGGGAAAAAAGGTTATGTGAACATGTTGCAGCTTTGAATATGAGTTCAGATCATTAATATCCTTTAGCAGATCTTCAGAGATTCACAGAAGCTCTTCAGTACCGAGATGTTAGTGTTCACCCACAAATGGATCACAATGCCAGATGTGTGTTAGACTTGATAAAACAAGACTGACTTCAGACTTCTTGTAGGTAAAGCAAGAAATTGTAAGAATGTGCAAGAGTAATGTGATAAAAATAAGACATTATGGGCAAGAAATTAAATCAGGAATACTTTTACATTCTGTTCTTACAGTTACTAGATAGAAACACCACCTTCCTGTCAGTTAAATGTATCCTAAATTGCAAAACTGACTGGGGTTTTACTAGGACCCTTGTTCTACAAATGTTTGCACAGGTATTTTTAAATAGATGCTGCCTCATGGTTTATTTGCAAGATCATGGACTAGACATGCTCAAATCAGTGAATCACCAAAATTAGATGAAGCATAGCGCAGAGTCCTAGCCAGATTGAAAACGTTATCTGAACTTCCATACGACAGTGATTTTAATTGAATCTACAATATATTGATGGCAGGAAGAAATGGTCTAAAGCTAAAATTTAATCTTAAAAAATCCAATTATCTCACTTTGTCAAGTTGATATAAATAACTTTTAAGGTTTCTTTATAAACTCTCAAGAACTAGACACTTCCCAGTTTTGTCACTAAAATGGTATATAGTTATTAATGTTAACAGGTCTAAACAAGTCAATGTTTTCTCAAAAAGAAAGACTTTGTTGTCTAAAAATTTGTTTTTAATGTAATTGAAAATAGAGTTGCTTATATTTAAAAAAAAACCTAATAGTGTAAAACTCTGTCATGCTGAAAGGTGATATGGAATTGCCAAGTGTAGATACACATGTAAGAGTGATGACAAACAATAAACCATGTTCATATTTCTTTTCTCTAGAAGTTGCATTGTGATTTGGGTGAACTAATCCTTCAGTATTGCCAGCTATGTATTATAAACCATGTTAATGGATTATTATTTATGGGAATGCTATGAATTCTTTATATCTACACTTGGGGTTTATTTTCATTTTAAAGACTGTAGACCATAACTCTGTACTTTTAATTGTATATTCAGTATGGGGAGTTAATCCCAGAACAGGGGTTTTTTAATGCAAAATCTGAATGCTTGTATAGTAACAACAGCTGTCTCCTCACCATGTGGTGTCTTCCATTGCTTTACTGTGGAGATGAATTTTGGCCCAGTGTTTCAGTAATATTGGACACACATGGTTTTAGGTGACAAAGCAGTATGTGTGTGCATTCATTTGACTCTCGCAGTTACAGTTGGCTACAGATTAGAATGGAGAATACATTCACACCGTGACCACCCTCATAGCTGCTTGTAGTAGTTGGATCACAGTAAGCACTGTTGTATCTAAAGACACAATTAACTGTTGCTGAGGAACTGCAAATTCACTAAACTTCTTTACAGCTTTAGTGGTTGAAAGTGGATTTTCTAAAAGCTTTTTCAAAGATTTTCCAAATTTGTAGATGTTTTAGATCTTCACATTCTGAAATTACTGTCAGCTTGAAATAAGATTAACAAGTTGATATTCTAATGTGGCTAATGAATCCTTGTGCTGCAAATTAACTATGTAATTAACTACTGATCTACAGAATGATTGTAGTTTTGTCTATTATTTAGGAAGATAACCTTACGACTTCTGTATTTCATTTACAAATGGTTAGTAAAGTTTTGAGCTCACAGGAAAACCAAAGCTTGCTGAAAAAGTCTGAAAATAAAACTTGCCAGGAAGCTTCTGACGCATGTACATCACTGAAAAGATCACCTTGATTTCTGTGTGTAATTGCTTAGATACGCTTTGGATATGGTAACAGAGAATAACTGTAAATTTACTTAAACAAAAACCAAAAAAAACCCCCAAAACAACAAAAAAACAAACCAGCAATCCCCCCCTGCCACCCTCAAAGTTTGAATATAAATTAAATGGAAAATTACTGTAAACTGCATATTAAGGCTAATTTTGAGGTATGAAATTTGACTAATTTTTGAACCAAAGGCTTTTGACCAAAAATTTTAGGATAATTCATTACTTTAATTAGTGATGAAAATTTGTATGTAGACCATTAAGTACCCCAAATTTTCCCTTATAAAAATCTTGTGAGAGATATTTTAGTATAAAATATATATGGAGGATAATATAGTAAATATATGGAGTATATTAACTTGTTTTATACAATGAAAGTAATAGGGTTGTTGTGCAACGTGAGATTTTGTATATATTTATCATTTCTTCTGTAGGCCAGAGTGTAACTGTATGATAATGCGTGTGATGTATGTCTGAGATCTCTCACTTACACGGGTTATTTATGCGTCTTGCATTTGAATCATCCTAGATAATTATTTTATATTTTTATTAAAAACTATCCAAATGTGAATGTCTGATGCTTTCAGCACTGAATAAAGGACTACATGGACCCAAACTAGGAGATTGATGAAATCCGAGCTACTATTGGCTATTATTTACTGTCTTTTAAGTGGCAGGTTGTATTTATGCCAATTTATCTGCTTCAGGGAACACTCTTGATAGCAGAACAAAGTGAATAAAAGTAGTTTGCTTTGCAAATGAATGCAAATGGTGGAGCCTTTCGGGAAGCCCTTTAACAGGAACAGTGCACTTTGATTATGAGTGAAGCTGCCATTTGGACATGGTGAAAAGAGCACGCTTGAACCATTGATTGGGGGAGACAGTAAAAAGTCAGGAAGGGCCCCGTTAAGCTTGCAGTGCGGCAGGCGGATGTCAGTGTGGTTAGAGCACAGTGGGAGAATGACAGGCAGGATTAGTGTCAGGGAGAAGCTTTGCTGTAGTTGTGGAGATGGTCCCTGGGGTCACTCACCTCTGACTGTTGTTCTGTGCTGATGGCTCTGTAATGCATACTGCTTGATATGTGCCTTGTTGTTATCGGAAATGGTGATTAGAAGAGGTATACCATAAAAAATTCCTTAAAAATAAATAAAATTATTAACTGCCTGTGGTAACAAAGATTTGGCTCTGTGGTCGTTGCCAAAGATGCTGCAGATGTCAAAGATGGTACTGCATCATGCCTTCTGAGACAAGCACAGTTTTGTGCCTTAAACTGCTGTAATTGTGTTTCTTCTTTGTTCACTTTTATTTGGCCGTTATGAAGACAGTTATTTTTAACAGATTGTCTTATGTAGTTAGAGCAGAACATTTTTATATCTTTTGGTTATTGGGTGGTAGAAGCATCCGGTTTGGTTTTGTGGCATAACCGTGTTGGGGGGAGGGTAGGTGGAGCGGGAGGATGGGTGTTGTTTAATAGTCTTAATGGAATATTAGAATCAACAGTTTTCATTCTTGAATCATCCCAGAATGCTAAAACATAGGATGATTACAGTGGCAAAAAGCTAAAATTACTGCTCTGTTTTATTTAGAGGCTTTTTTAAAATGTAAAAATGAGGATATTTTATTTTTGTTTGCTGAAAAAATCTGCTATGTGCGATTAAATAAATATCGAAAATTTTGCAT
This sequence comes from Pterocles orientalis, assembly GCA_011057875.1. Taxonomy (NCBI): domain Eukaryota; kingdom Metazoa; phylum Chordata; class Aves; order Pterocliformes; family Pteroclidae; genus Pterocles; species Pterocles orientalis. The sequence goes on from WKFP01014267.1 coordinate 269,417, forward strand.
CTTAGACTGTGATTTAATCTTTAATAAAAGCATTGTTGGCTTTTATCTTTACTGCATTGTAGAGTGTTATGGACATGGTATAAATGTTGATAGAAATCAAATGTGTTAGTGTATATAATATACAAAATGCATTTTTTGAGTGTTAAGGATTTTTAATATGTTGGTCTGTTGTTTTTATGCATTTTTGGCAAGAGCACAAGGAGATGGCACCCAGATACTTGAAACTATTTTTTTTTACAGGATTTGATTAATTTGTTTGAAGGGTTTGGTTTTTTTTTCCCCCCGGTATATTACCTCACCAAATATATCCAATATCCCAGTGTAATGAATGTTTTACAAATGTTTTACAGGCACCTGAATGGACAGAGGAGGACCTCAGCCAGCTGACAAGAAGTATGGTTAAGTTCCCAGGGGGAACTCCAGGTCGATGGGAAAAGATTGCTCACGAATTGGGTCGATCAGTGGCAGATGTGAGTTCACTCAGATTTGCATTGTATAGAGAGTGACAAACCAGAACAAGACAGGCAGTGTAGAAGGCAGACATATATGGGGGCCGACATTGTCTTTTGAGAGAGGCTACGATCATTTTAGGACCTGGAAGTGAACCATTAACTAACTATGCAAGAAGCAGATGGCAGCCAGTCTCTCTCTCCACAATTAACAGCTGTAACTGATCAGCTGGGTGGGGATTTTGGTGCTTACGGACTTGAGCTACTGTAACCCAATAACAGAAAAACAATGCACTTTGGGTTTTGTAGCAACCTCTTTTTACTGCAAGTGAATGTTTGTGTGACTTGGTTAAAGATTACAGTTCTGTTTCAAGCCAGTCCTTAAAAAATGTAGATGAGCTAATGGTGTTTAGACAGGTGGTTTCCATTAATTAAACTGAAATATCTTTGCAAACTTTAAAACGAGTTATACATATGATAGTATTTTTCTGGATTATAGCGTGGTTAATAATGATATTGTGTAAAATGATTAATGTCCTTGTTAATTCATATTTTATAGTGTTGTACCAGATATCAAAGAAAGCTTGTACTTACAGATTTTAAGTGTTATGATCTTAAAACCCTTAGGGGCTAAGCTGTAAAAGACTTTTCCTTTTCAAGCAATAGATCACTAGAACATGATGTAGTGTCTGCCGAGGACCATTTGAAAGCCCTTTCAGCTGACCCTATTTTATAGGCTCTGGAGGGGTTAATGAGAATAATGTTTAAATCTGTTGATGTACATTTTGAGATTAGATGTTCTTTATTTATTGTATTTCAGGAATTATCTTAAATAATGGGAAACAAAGCCTCTGGCTAGAGTGAAATGTAACTCATTATAGCTGCCTGCGTAATTTGTGTCCTTCTTAAGTGTTTTTTTCCCTGTTGATATAATAAGAAAAAGATATTTTTAGAAGCTATTCTTAAAGATTTAATA
>WKFP01014267.1:270861-289158 GCA_011057875.1 Pterocles orientalis
TTTTTCTGGATTATAGCGTGGTTAATAATGATATTGTGTAAAATGATTAATGTCCTTGTTAATTCATATTTTATAGTGTTGTACCAGATATCAAAGAAAGCTTGTACTTACAGATTTTAAGTGTTATGATCTTAAAACCCTTAGGGGCTAAGCTGTAAAAGACTTTTCCTTTTCAAGCAATAGATCACTAGAACATGATGTAGTGTCTGCCGAGGACCATTTGAAAGCCCTTTCAGCTGACCCTATTTTATAGGCTCTGGAGGGGTTAATGAGAATAATGTTTAAATCTGTTGATGTACATTTTGAGATTAGATGTTCTTTATTTATTGTATTTCAGGAATTATCTTAAATAATGGGAAACAAAGCCTCTGGCTAGAGTGAAATGTAACTCATTATAGCTGCCTGCGTAATTTGTGTCCTTCTTAAGTGTTTTTTTCCCTGTTGATATAATAAGAAAAAGATATTTTTAGAAGCTATTCTTAAAGATTTAATATATCTGTACAGTTCTATTACTCATATATACCAGAAAACAAGCCATTTGCATTCTTACCATTTTAGAACAACACATTATTTGCAAATAAGTGGAAATAAGCGAGAACTTACTAACCAGCTATGCAAATGAAATTGTCTTTTTTTGTTTATTCTGTTCAGTGTTGTTTGTCATACTACTGAAGTGGAGGGACTTTATTAAAATGATGCTAAATTTTATTAAGCAGATATTAACAGCAAAAGCATTTCACATGGCTTGGTAGTATGCACTGTGCATAAGAAAGATCTTCTGAGATTGCTTTGGAAAAATTTGCTTTATACTGATAATACAACCAAGTGGAATGACTCCACATACAACCATCACAAAAGTAACACTATCTTAAGACTGCCTTTTGCACTCATTTTCTGCTTTATTCCTTGACTCAGGTGTAAAAACATTCTTTATTAAGGATCCTTTGCATAATATATTTGGCTACCATACTTGCACACATCCAGTACTGGAAAAAAAAAAAAAAGCCAAGCTTGCTTGGTTCTTCCATTAGGTGAGAAGTCTTGAGTAACATGCTCTTTTCAGTCAATTGTAAAGAGAAATTAAAGAAAGGTGTATGTTCTAAGAGCTGTCATTTTCTTGTATGAAAAAAAAAGAATTTTCAGAGATTTTTATGTGTGGAAAAATGTCTGAGTGTAATCCTTCTTACTGCTAGTAACCTCCAACTGTATGATTAATCTGAGTGTTCTCCACACAAGTTTTTACTTCTCTAAAAATTTCCCATTGCTGATAATGCTAGGTCAGCTTTCCTGACACAGACTACTTATTAGAGTTTCTGCTACTTCTATTGTCACATTGCACAGACATACAGTGATTGGGTTTTAAGAGGAAACACTTTAACAAAAGCTTCCTGCAAACTTCTCTGGATCTCAAACTGTTGTTGCATCAGTATCAGAAATGTTGGAGCTGGGAACTACTTCAGATACATCCGTTCAGCTGTTCAACAAGATGTACAGCTTACCCTTCAGGTGACACAGAGTAGCATCTAAATTTTCAGCAAGGGTTCTTGTTTTGCTTGGGCATCACCATAGTTGAATAAGAAAGGTTACAGTAAAGCTGCGGGAAAAACTTCTGGTTTTGTTAAACTGTGCACAGAAAAAGAGGTGCTTGCACGTGCAGGCAGCGCTTGCTGCCCAAAGAACTGTTCCCAGTTTCGACTGGGAGAGGAGCAAGTAGATAAATTCTGGTGTATGAGGTGCTGTTTTTAAGTAGCTTGTGTAGCAGAGTTTCGGAATCCCTTGCTTACGGATAATTTAACATTGATCAGGCAGAGAGAGTTTGAAGTGTGTATTGTGTGGCAAATGTACTAGATCTTAAAAAAGAAAAACATTCAAGGGCAAATTTGAATTTGTTTTTCTGACGTTTTCAGTGAGACAGGAAATACTTTTTTAAAAGTTGAGACCACTTTCTGCTTGTTTCTTTTGTAAACTATCAAGTGCAGTAAGGCTTGGTTTTCCTTTCACAGTTAGAGAACTGCATTAGAACGGATTGACAAGGTACATGTGCTTGTTTCCATGTGATTTTAAGAATTCAAACATTTTTTTAATATTAGATCATCTAGATAGGTGTTAATAAAAACAGTTCAAAGTAATCCAGTCCAAAATGATCTCTCCGTTGTTGCTTCTGTCTCAAAGCTTTCTTGCTCAGCAAAAAAAAAAAAGTTAGGAAAGTATTTCCGTACTTTGTAAAGACTAAGCTGAAACAATTCATATATACCAGAGAAGTGTCAGTGAAATTCACTCCCTCTAAACCAACCCCAAAGAAATTCCATTTTAAATTGTCTTGAATTCCCTCCTGTTTTTAAGAAGTAAATTCCTGCATCAAACTGTATTTGTTTCCACTGACAATTTTTAAGCAGGATGAAGTGAGAAGAGTGTTCTTTGCTTTTGTGAACTTTTCAGCTTTATGGTGATGTTTTAACTTAGTTTTCTGGGTTTATTTGTTTTGGAGGTTTTTTTATATATTTCTGAATTTTCCTCCTGCCATTATGTTAAGGAGTTTTGGAACAGTATGAAGCAAAATTTCTAATGCTTGGAGCTTTAATACTGCTTTTTCACATAAAAGGGGGCCCAAAAAGTTTCTTACTCATTTCCAGAGAGATTTGTTCAGCTTGGAAAATTCTCCCTTTATTTTGTTAGAACATGACTTTGATACCCCAGAACCTGGTGAGCACATGTATATCCTACAAAGCTAAGAGGAACTGATACTGTATTGGAAGATGAGTAGAATTTAAAAAGTTCAGAACAAATTGGAAAAATAAAATGCAAAAAACAAGGTGAAATTAAACAGGACAATGTGTGCAAGGACACACAGCGAGATGGTGATCAGGTTCACAAATGAAAGATGCCAAACAGCTGGCTAGGGTTAGCTCTTAAAAAGCAGAAGGAAGGTGGGGATTAGCAGAGATAATGAGCTAGACACAAATAGCAAGTTACTGTGAAAAAGGCAAGCGTCTTATTGAGACTATAGCAAAAGGAGGATGGTAAATCTGCATCTACATCCTTAGTTTCTGTCTAGTTTTCAGTATTGTACTTAAACACGTGTTTGAATACAAAGACTCCAGATGAGAAAAAAGAGAATAATAAGTCTCTAAAGCGTGACCTAGAAGGAAAGATCGTGAGGGAATTCATGTTGTTGAACTGAAAGAAAATATGAACTGATGATGTAAGTATTCAACTACATAAAAAGCAACTGTAAAGAGGCTTGTGCACAGTATTAGTTTTATAGGGAAGAAGTAATTACCTCCAATTTTATCACAGGCTGCAGAGTTAGACATTAAGGAGCACAGAATTACAATGGAGGTGATAAAGCAGTGGAATAAGCTGCTCAGGAATCTCCATATTTTGCAGGCCTTTAAGAACAGGTTAGACACACATCTGCAAGAAACAACATCGATGTAGTGATTCTGCCTGAGGTTAGGGCCTTCTCTTCATATGGTCTATGATTAGACTAGCAAGTGCAAACTACCTGAGAGGAAAGGGGGAGGAAACAAAACCTTCCCTACAATTGGAAGCATGTGTGAACTAATTTTTAAAAATGTGAAATTAAAGCCAGATACTCGCCACAGTTGGGAGTAATCACTGCATATACCTTAGCTTGACTGTTCTTAAATGCAGTAATTCTAACAAAGTAATCTTTCAGATCTTTTTTTTTCTTTTCGGCTACTATTCAAATTGGGTTTTTGTAGACATTCATGTTTGTTCATACTGCACAAATAAGGATTACTATAAGGCCCATACGGACAGATGACCTGTCCAAACAGGTACATCCACATGATGTGATGCAGGCCACTGGGAAAGTGCCAGCCAAAATACAGTAAAAAAACCAATAAACAGCTCTGCCCATGCTGCAGTGCCCCTGAGCTCCTTCAGCTCTACTGTTTTTATTTACACCACCTCCTGTGATACCAGCATAAATATTTTTGCAACATACTCTGATGTTTTTCACTCAGAGCTAGGATAAGTGTGCAACTGTGGTGCTGACATATTGTAAGAAAGCTTATTTAACTTTTGTCATGTGAAATATAGGATGCGTTTATCTTGTCTGTCTTCAGGAAGACATCTCTTAACCGTGTATGAATAATCACCCCAAAATAGATGAGGTTAAGTTGTGCTCATTTTATCCGTATATTTGATTATTTAAATTGCTAATTGTCATTTTAATATGTGCATATTGGGAATTTAACAATCTTTGCCCATAAATACGATTTTCAACTGGATTAGTATAATGAAATCTTATTGCTTTCGCAACTGAAAGCTTCTACAGCTTTTAAAGTCATTTTTATTGCAATTGGCTGGTGTTATAAATTAGATTTTCAAGTATTTTGATTATAAAAGGGAAATGGAGTTCAGTTAACTCTAATCAGGGTTCCTGCCTGCTGACCTGGTTACCTGTACCACTGCTCTCTGTCATCCTCTAAACATCTGTTCTTTGACCCATTTTCCTTGCTGGATTTGTTGCTCCAGGGTTAGTTCTCATTCCTGTCCACCAATATTTACGGATATAATTGACCTTTTAAAGCAAAATAAAAAGTTACGTTTGAATTTCCTAAGCACAGTGAACACCCTGTAACATAGTATAAATAATGAATGGAATGGAGTTTCAAGACTACTATTTTTGCCAAAATTGTATTGTTTGATTTGACAAATGCTAAGCCTTATGAAGATTTATAATAATGATTGTCAGCTTTTGCTGAATTAAAAAATTGAGAAAAAGCACTTAAATGTGAAATTATAGAAGTATATTGTACTTGACAATACCTACCTTTAAAGATAAAAAGTTAAAAAAATATTTGCTGAAAGGCATAAATTAATTTCAGTGACTACAAAGGACATTCAAATTGTAAAAATAACAGAGGAAGTAAAAGCTGTCTGGTATGCCAAACAGACTTTAATGTGATTATTAGGTACAGGTTTTTTAAATTAAAGGCAAAGAGATCTCAGATTTCATACCTGTGAAGTAATATCATTCATTTGTCTTACAGGATTTAAACTGATTCTGTTTGCTCCTGCAGTCACTAATCTCATGTGTTTGTGTTGCAAAAACAGACTGTCTGGGATTTGCTGCTTGTATAGAAAAACACTGTGGTGGGCAGCAAAACAATAGGTGGATATATTTGAGCAGACATTCTGAATTGACGTGAAACCCAAAAGCCTAAGGTTTGGGAGAGGGGTGTTTATTGTCTGATACCTCTTGTATGTCCAAACACCAGTCTCAGCCTTGAAGTCTGACTGAGTGAGGTCATACTCCTTGTACTTCATATGCCATTCTAAAACAGATTTCTTATTTTTGACAAATACAAGCTCATTGCCTTGCTGGCAAGAAAACATCTATGTGATAAATGATCCATGTGTGTTCATTAATTTATTAGGTTTTTTGCTTCTAGAGGATGTTTTCCTAAGTCAGTTTTACTTTTCATTTTGAATGCTGTGTCTGTGTTCTCCCGTTGTGGATATTCAGAAACATTCACCCTTAGCAGCTTGCATATATTTATGTAATCAATAGTTCTTCCAGTTGCTTATTGAAGTATAAAGACCTAGCTCTGGATCAAGGTCCAAAAGAGGTTATGAATATCTAGGATGGGATTTAGATCGTATGTAGGTTTTATCAATCCCTCAATCTGAGAGTGAAATCTTCGAAACACCTGTCTAATCCCACAGACACATCAGAATGTCTTTGTTGATACTCAGAGGGAAGGAAAAGGTGGTTGCTGTTTACAGTTCCCTCATTGTACAAAGTTTTCTTCTGTGCAGTCCTAGTCGCCCCTACAGTTTTGCACAATTGGGCAGCACAATGCATCTTACACCCAAATGCAAAACAGATTTATTTCCTGCTCATAAAGCATGACCAGAGCTTTATTCTCACTTAAAGGATAAAGTTTTTTACAGAAGGCAGTGGGACAGAATTCAGATGATAGCTTGTGTTTTCAAGCCAGTTAATGCTGCAACTTTTTAGAGTGGCTTGAATTGATGTGATGTCCCACATACTTCCTGGTGAGCTGGGTTTCAGTTCCATTGCAGAATTCAAATCTTGTGACTCTCAGGAAAGGTTTGCAGTTACGAAATAAGATGTCCAGCAGTTGTTGCAATGGGCATTTGAGCCAAGCTCCTCTCTTATATGAGTGCCCATAGTACTGAGCTGAAAACTCTCAAACATGGATTTTAACTGACACATACAAAAAAAATAAGCAAAGTAGGAAGTCTCCAACATCATGACAATTCTAGTTGCCAAGTTCTTCTTCCTTCTGTGTCCTGGAAAAGCGAGTAATTCTTTGATTGCTTTAAATTAACTATTTGGGCACTAAACTGGAGAGAGGCTGGTGTTATACATCTGGTGATTTAGGCCAAACGTGCCCTTTTTGCAAGCCATATCGTAAACTGCCTCATCATTAAACTCACAGTTGTGGGGATTTCTGTTGAGGTGGCTGCCTCCTCCCCATCTGCTGTGGCAAAGTTCAGAATCACACACCGCTTCAAAGTCCATACCCATAAGAAAACTGTACTGTTGCTGGCTGCAACTGGTTGGTCTAAGCAAAGTCAGTTAAATTCATGACATGTTTCTTAGTTCTTTCAAGAATAAAAAGCACATTGTCCTTAAAAGACATATTTGCTATGTTAGCATTAAATTCAACATGTAATTTACACAGTGGATCAAGGCTAGTTATGTTACATACTTTTGGGAAAGTTGGTAAAAATCTACTAAGCAAACTGTTACAAGCATTGCCAAAACAAAGGTGCATCTTCTGATTTGAAATATTTCTGGAGATCTAGTAAGTTGCAAATGAGGATACTTGCAAAAATGGAGAATGATTTGGCTTGATGCTTAAGTATGTGACGTTTCACCAATCTGTTAAAACAGATTTTAGCAGCCCTTTTAGTATACGTAAGGGAAGGCAGCTCATAGAGCAAAAAATTTTGAGTCTGTCACATAAAAAAAAAAAAGAAGTGAGTCATTATTGTTGTCTGGCTTGGGTCAAACAGTTGTTGATACAATTGTTGTTGCTATGAAAAAGCTATTTAGATCCAGATTGGTAGAACAACTCAGTGCAGCAGGTAGTATTTCAGTTATCAGGGGAGAACTTAAATTTGGCAATTCATTCTGTGCTGTTCTGGAAGGCTAGATCAGCAAAAACCTACTACTGGCTCTCCTTTATGAGAAAATTGTGATTATAAGTCAAATTAGCGTCAAAGATTCAATAAATTCCTCATCACTGTATACTAACCTCAACTAGTCACAGATTGTCTCCGGTTTTTTTTTGCATAATTCTGTGGGTCTTTGCATTTAATGCACGACGTAACTACATGAAGAGTGTGCAGGAAAATAACAACTGGGTGAACAGAACTCTGTTACTGGGACAGCAAATTTCTGATAGCTGATGCTGAGAAACTGTGGCAGCTTTAGTAGATATTTAGAGAACTTCTGCTCAGAAAGATGCTAAGAATAGTAAACAATTTTATCAGGACTTCCAGTTTTCAGCAGCACAATAACATGTCATTCTTTTTTGCAAGAAGGTTATATACATTTGGGAAGCCAAGTGACTGGTTGTCTCATCCTCTACAAGAAAACGGTACATTATTTTCTTAGAATGTTGTCAGAACCCAAGAGATTTTTGCTTCTGTAATTATCTGGTGCAACCCTGATCAAAATAACATGCTATTCAGAGAAGGAAGGTAGGTTGTTGCTTACAGAAGACTGCCAGGAGACAGCAAAATGACAAAGGCTTCAAAACCCCATTGGCATGTGCCCTGCGAAGCTATGCTGGTCATGGTGCTGGAGGGGTCAGCTGCAGTGATGGGCTAGTGGCTGCTGCTGTGGGAATGGGGAGTTGGTCTTCATCTGCTGCAAAAGGGCTGTTTCTCTCTGTTTGGCATCAGTGGGATCACTGTACCTGACTTTACAGGATTTTCCCCCTCGGTCTGTCACAACTCTGTGCTTTTTTATGCCTGCCTTCCCTGCAGGATGAAAAGTAGCCTCTCATTCACGTGACAGCAAAATTTGCTTTTGCCTGTGCTACTGAGAGTCTTTTAAGCTGTCTCTGAATTTTTTTTTTCTCCCGTATGTCTCTGAAGGATTGATTGTCCCATCTGAAAGAGGTGGCAGGTGTCCAGGGTAACAAGAGATTTAACATCTGGATGGTCACTATGAGGAATTTTTTTACTGCTAGGTGTCTTGTTGAGTAGCAGTTGGTCTTGTGATGTGGACTAATTGTCAGCAGTACAGAGGAAACCAGCTCTGTCTGGCTTTCATTGCATAAAATCATCCCAGTAATACCGCTTGCTTTCAATAAAATCTTTTTGTAGGCAAAGAGCTATTGAAACTGAATTCAGAAGGGAGTTCTCAGAAGCAAACTGTTCCTGTGGTCCCATAGTAAGATGGTTGTTTGATTTCTATTCCAGCAATTTGATTGCTTGCATCCAACTTTTTCTTTTTTTTTGGTCATCTTTCTCTGTCTAAGAAAATCAGTTTCACTGTGCATATTACCTGACTTTATTTGTGACTTCTTTATCCCTGGTGGACTACAGAGATGCCTAGGTTATTTGGGCATAGAAACAGCAACATTTAAAGTTAATTCCTATAAAATAATGCGGTGTGTCTGTTCAGCAGTACAAATGCTTGCAGGAATATGAGATCTGCCCTCTTCTGTTTTGAATCAATTTCACAGTCTTGATCCATATTATTTAAGGTGTCCCCAGAGCCAGAATTTCTTAAGGGCTGGCTAATACTCTGGTGAAAGCTGTTGTCAATAACAGCAAGCTTTTAGCACAACTTTTCACAGTCATGACAAAATTCATCATATAATATACACGAAAACTGTAATTTTAAAGCATTATGCAGGAACAATCAGCAATAAGAACTAGAAGAGTAATTCTACAACTGCTTCTTACTTTGAATAACAGCATTTCCAAGTGTGTTATCTGTTACCTAATGAAAAAGTGATAATATCAGCAAGTTATGTTAAGAAATGGAGTAGAGAAAGCAATGGAGCAACTTGTGTTGCATAACTTAGTGATTTTTTTTTTTTTAAATCACTGTTAAGAACTAGCTAGTAGATAACACTACTCACCACTGGAGAGGAAATTTAAGTTGATATTAAGGATGTCAGAACATATGGAGAAACTGGCAACAGAAGAATCTTCAAATTTGAGTGGCAAGAGCAATGTTTAAACTGAAATAGATCAAATTGAAATACAATTTCATATGTTCCATAGGTTGGATTCCTAATAATCCTTAGTAGTTTAATACTGACATGTTATGGTTCTTGCCCTGTGTCAGCATCTTTAACAGCAATGACAGCTGAAGCTGATGGACAAGTAAATCTTAAGTCTAAATAAGTGATAACTGAACTTTTAAGTGAAAAGAGCTGGAGTAAACATGAACTCTATGTAGCACCTGGAAAAGGATTTCCAAAATCATCCATATGAAAAAGAAAGCTGACCAGAAAAAAAAAAGAGAATAATAGACAAATAATCTTCTCATGTAACCTGTGGATGATGATAGTAAAGCTGTGAGTAAGAAGCTTGATGAGTTGTCAGACTTATGTCAACTGAAGGTGCTTGTTCAGTGTTTGAAATTGTAGATTTTCAGTATCTAAACCACAGTTGTTATTTCCGGCTTACCTTTTGGATGTTCAAATTGAAAAGTCCATCAAAATATGGACAGATATCATAATGCCTTCAAAAGAGGAAGTCTTGGGCATATTAGATGTGACAAATGGCGTAACTTACTACACATGCTACAAATTTGGGTTCACCAAGTTATTATGGCTGAAGTTATCAAAAATTAGATAACCTGTGGCAAGAGTGTTGCTTCTGAACTTCTGGGGAAGTGTGAAATGCCAATAAACCAAAATCCTTCAGTGTTCTAGTGAAGAGAGATGGTTTAGAGTCTAACTCCATTAGCTGTAACGTGCAGCAAAATTTATATCTATTATGGGATACCTACACTAACCTCATTTGGGAAAGTCTGTCTTGTAAAGGACACTTGAATCCAGCGTATTGATTTGCACCACTTCCAATGCCACGTTTGTGCTGCATGTATAGTCTCAGTTTGAAAGATAAAATAAACGTCAGACGTTCAACATAGAGAAAACTGATCATTGGCATTGGGGTAGCAGCTGTCTTTGTCTTTGCTTGCAATTTATTCTGCTCTATTTTGTTCGGGGAATATTTGCTTTTCTCTTTTTACTGCCTCTTGGCCTTCTGAGTGATTTTCTCCCTTTTACTCTTCTGATTCTCTCCCCCATCCCAGTGTGGGGGAGTGCACGGGTGGCTGTGTGGTGCTTACTGTCCACTGGGGATAAACCACAACATTAAGTAAAAATGAAAATGCTGAAGCTGGTGTTACTTTTCTCCCAGGACACAGATTTTTGGTATACATGGAGAAGTGGAAGCAGGCAGCTCTCCATCCTTCAGATTCTTAGTAATAAACTTTTTTTCCTGAAATGTCAGGACTTAGGAGTTATCTTTGCTGGTCTTTGGCAAACTTTTACATTTTATTTTGGGACTGAACGCCTGTCCAGTAGCACGCTTCATCGTCTGGACCTGCGTGGGTTATTTTGTTCTTTTGTTCAGATAAACTAATATATAGAAGACAACTTCTTTTTTTCCTTTTCCCCCTCTCCTTGTGGTATTTTTAGATTAGAGAATTAAGGTTTAACAATGAAAGAAAATAAATTTTAGTATCAACTGTGATGTATTATGGTGATAATAATAGACGTGTAACACTGCTTCTAGGAATGTTTTGGAAAGGACAAAGTTACTTTTTGCCAGTTTGGGATCTATACATGAACAAAGCCAGTAGAACATTAGCCTCGCCATATTTAATGTATGTTTAATGTTGGTATTTTGCAGTTAGCTGCTAATGAACTCTTCAATAATCCCAATAATATAATTTTTAATAGTCCTTTTTTTTGTTGTTGTTGATTTCATGCAGGTTACCATGAAAGCCAAACAACTGAAGGATTCTGTTACGTATACACCAGGTGTGTGCTACTAGAGCTTCACTGATGCTTATAAAAAGCACTGTATTGGGATTATAGTTAGGCAAATACAGGGCATTTTGGGGACCTTTCAGGTATGCTTTGCAGAGAGACTTTTGCAACCTTGCCTTACTTTGAGTAAAGAGAAGAACTGGTGGGTATTCTGAGGGAATGTTTCCCTTTAGCTACATCCTCCTAAACTTTCTTACTCGGTTTATTTTGAGTTTTGTTCGTTTGTTCAGGCTGTTCTGTTACATTTGTTTATATCAGTGTGGTAATTTGCTAGTACTTCACATACACTAGATAAGCTCATAATTGGCAAAGTTCATTGCTTCATAACAAATACCTTGATTTCTCGATAAGCATTTTCCTTAAGCTCTTAATCCAGCATTTCCCTTTCTGCACTATTCTGGGTACCTTTTATTTGCGGGCTGTTCCTGCCTGTTTGTTGTTTTATTTTTTTAGAAGTGTAACAACAATACTTCTAACAGGTGTCATTAGGCTCTCCGAGCTTAAAACGCTGGCCCAGAATTCCAGGAATGTCAAAGTCAATGTGAGTTTGCCAGACCACATAATCACCCAACGAGAAAGGGAGGAGGAAGAGGAAGGGAACTACAGTCGTATCCCAGAGCAGTTGTATGGCCAAATAGATCAAAAGGAGATGATTGCACGTGAGGCTAGATACCGCAGACGAAAAATTGTCAAAGCACCTGAAATGACTCTACCAGCAATGAAAGAGGTCTCAGAAGAGAAGGGCAGAGGAAGACGCCAGAAAGATTTTGGTAACACCGAGCAAGAGGATGAGAGTGATGATGAGAGCAGAAAAAGAGATAAAAGCCGTGCCCCAGAAGAACTGTGGACTCAAAATCAACAGAAACTTCTTGAAATGGCCTTACAGCAGTATCCAAAGGGAACATCTGATCGTTGGGATAAAATAGCAAAATGTGTTCCTGGAAAAAGCAAGGTACACTTAGTTTTGTTTGAACTGTAGTATAAGTTGAGGGGAAACATTTTCTACTAATTCATGATTACCAGAACTGAGGGTCCATGCAGAAAGGTGAGGTCTTTGCTTGGCCTGTCAGCTCAGACATACTCAACCCACAGAGCATTACTGTCATGTTTATTGCTTTTATTTAATGATATACCATCATTTAATTCAGTTTGTTTGATCTGCTGCAGAAAACGTTGAAATACCTCGTTTCATTTAAAATACCTACCTCTCCTCTGCCTTTCAGATCTTCAATTGCAGGACAAATTAGATTTTAAAACAAATTTTGATTCAAAGTTAGTAACCAAATGTTGATGAGCCGCTTTGCTTACACTTTTACAATACCTTTCTCAACCCATCTCAATGAACAAACAAAATAAGTAATCCAGCTGCAAGTGTTAAATGCTCAATAATCTATCTAATGTTCTTTTTGTAAGTATAAATCTTTTTAAAATAGCGTTCATTGTCATAGTTGGTCTGTGCTAGATTCAGCAATAGTTGTGATAGCTTAGTTTGCTTGCTTCAGTCATTGCAGCTGCAGAAAATCGTAACTTTATTTGTGCCAACCCCAGTGAGAAAGAGCAGGAAACGTGGGTGGGGGTTTTGAGTGGTTCTCCGGCTCTGACACTGTTCAACAGTGTCTGTTGTCAGGAGGTGCTGTTAGTGACCGTAACGGCTTGTCTTTAGCAGGGTAACCTCTCTGCAGCGTGGCTCATACCAGAATACCTGTTCTGAAGTAGATATCACAGTACAAGTGTTTAATGATTGCTTTTACCGTCATTGTCAAGAAATGCTGGGCAACTGTTTTCTTGGGTTTGTGTGCTCTTTCTTTTAAGGTGAGAAATTAAGAAATGTAAATTGCAAATTCATTTTTCTAATCTGCTCTTCACTAGATGTAGTTTCTCCTTCTGAAATTCAGTGTGCAACTTCTAATAAAAAAAACAAACACAAAGAACCCGAAAGACCCCCTAAAAACCCCTCACAACCCCCAGAACTTAGCTCTTCTTCTAGGATGCGGTAGCATGTATAGGGTTAAAACAACACTAAAATATCCAACTTTTAATGAATAATTTTGTTTTTCCTTTTAGGAGGCCTGTATAGCAAGATACAAGTTGCTGGCTGAACTGGTACAAAAGAAAAAAATGGCTAAAAGCTGAGTGTTCCGAGCAGAAATGCAGCTCATCGGTGTCAAAATGGGCTTTTAAATCTCATATGCAGCAAACTGCATTTTTGTACCTCAGTATTTCTATACGTCATGTGCCTTAGTAAAAGAAAATATCAATAAATCTTATGCCATCTTACCTGGTTTGTGCGTTGAAGAATTAAGGTGTATTTTTGTGTTGGAGAACTGCTTATGCAGATGTGGGATAAACTAATGTCTTGACACACTGCAACTGGAACTGGTAGTTTTACAGCTGATGAATGTACAGAATATAAAGAATTTTAAATGCTGTTTTGAAAATGAGAATTGATCTGAAACTTCTAAGCAAGGAACTCTGCACTCAGAATATTTTTTTCTTTCTTGCAGCTATAAATACAAACCAGTAGGCTTACGAGCATGTCTGCTGCTGCATGAAATGTCTGTTCATTCTAGCTGTGTTTTGAAATAAGCAGCATTTCTAATCTTAACTTCCACATACATTTATATGCACCTGCAATATAATTTCTTTTTTACCAACTCTGCAAACTAATGACAGTGATATTTGGGAGTGCTGTTATTTGATAAAGTTGAAATGAACACTGAAGGCCTCTAATTTAAGGTATGTAAGGCATACACTTCATCACCAGTTTTTAAGAATAGAATAGGACTTAAAAGGTAACTGTACTGGGCAAAGAGGGCTTTTGTATACTCTGGATTTGATAGAGTTTGATTTTATATTTGAAGAAGAGGTAATAAGGGTTATTATTCATTACTTGCTATTTTGTTTTTCATAATTTTGAAAAAGTTATACAAAGCTTAAAATGCTGGAATAAAGGGTACTTAATGGGCTGTAAATTATACCAGTAAATCAGAGCAGTGATCACAGTCTTTTGCAAGAAACATTAAGGACTTGCATTTTTTCTGAAGAATTATTTATGGCTCAAATTCTGATTTAATACCAGGATTCTGCTAAGTTTTTGAGCCTTAATTTAAAATTAAAATGAAAAATCAGAAGATCACGTATCTGAATGCAAAATCAGAGCATGGTGGCTGGAAATCTCCATTTTCTGCCATTTACACTGTTGATTTCCCCAGTAACTGGTTTCCAATTGTGTTGTTTCTGACAGAGCAGCATTTCAACAAAATTTAATCCCATTCCCAAAAAATTTAAGGAGAAGTACTTAAGGAAGATAAGTGTTCCCTATGTGTTCCTTTACCAATTGGAACTTTTTTTTTGGTCATATATAAAAAATTAATCTTAGTTGGTAGAAATGATGATACTATGGAAACTTTACTAGACCAAAAATAATGCATCTAATTTTTGTTTCACAAAGAATGTCAAGTGTTAACTGCATTGGAAACTAAACATATTTAGAAGTGGTACTATGATCTTTGTGGGCCAGTTGATCAAATTCTGGGCTACTAATGCACCTCTGAAGGAAGATTCTTAAGTGAGATCAAGTGAGGTATTTTCAAGAGCTATCAGGAAATTGTAACTTTAAAAAGGTATTTGTCATGCAGAGCACTCTGAGGTAGGTGACTGTAGCTGTAAAGCAAGGTACTTGAAATGGCTGCAAAGAAAAGCTGCTAAAATGGTTTTGGTGAATTGACGAAAATTAACTTGGTGGCACATTGACGGGGCTGGGGTAGAAGAACACGAGCGAATGGAGATGTTCATGAAAAAAGAGACTGGTAATTGGAATATTTCTGCATGTTTCAAAAAAAAGAAAGTGGGTAAGGGAGAGGAGAGAGAGTTTGCAAAAGAATCTAGTGTCTCCTTGATACAGTTAATACAGAACTGTTACAGCTGTTGTGGCTATGAAGAGTAATAACGGGCTGAGTTTAGAGTGAGAAATAGTTTAGTGAGATCTTGGGGTACAAAAATCCAGTGGGAAGTGTAGTAAGGACTTGGGAGGACTTTGACACCTTTATCATCAGAGATGTTTAAAAACCTGTGTGTAAACATGCCTGCGCCATCACGGCTGTGTCTGTGGCAATAGTGGCACACTGCCTGCCCAGCACCTTCCGCTTCTCCCCACCTGGACTCTCTGGACAGGCGCCTAAGGAGGAAGGACCAGCATCACTTACTGGTAAGAAAATTCTCTTTTTTTGTTTGTAAGTACAGTCACACTGAGAAATTTAAAGCGGTGCTCCTGACATACAGTTTCTCAGTATAGCTGCTTAAGGATGGGCACAGATGGTACGTGTCAGGCTCAGTACCTGCAGCAAGGGTGTCGGTGTCCATACCCAGGTGCTGCTCATGCCTGGATGGAAGCGCATTGAGGGCTTGCATCCTTATTGCTTGAGGAATCAAGCTGCCTGAAAGCATGGGCAAGCAGGCTGCATAAAGGGAGAGGCATTGGCCTCTTCAACAGTGGAACCGCACGGTGATGTGGTGGCAGGCCCGGCTGTCTCATCATCAAGAACAGGAAAGGTTTTGCAGTGCACTGGTGGGTCATTGGGAGCTGAAGGGTGTTTCACACCAACAGTCGGGCAGGGTGGGGCTTGAGATAAGGAACAGGAGGCAGTGTCCAGCATCATTGGATCTAACCTCTGTGAACAGATACCCGTCTGGGGGATCCATGTAGCGATGCAGTGAAAGCGTCATCCAGGCCCATCCAGTTTTGCTTCTCCTTTGGCTGTTGAGGAACCAAAGGAGTCAGCCCAGCCTAAGCTTCAGCTTTTGTGTTTGGCTGGGAGGGGGAGGAAGGCTGTGTGGGCAAGAGTCCAAGATCTTGTTTCAGGGGAGATCTTGCCATGTGTCCGCTTTATGAGATGACAGGGTCTGAAAAACATTGAGTGTTTGATTTAAGAGAGTCTCCTTTATGCAGAACCAACAGTAAGATTCTAGTGCAGTTTATGAAAAACAGGCACCTGAAGAATCAGTCGGTTAAACGTCATACCATGCTAGTGCTGATAGAGTAGCTCCTCCTAACAGAGCTTGAATGAAGTTGATAAAACCAGGATTTGAGATGCCGTAGGCTGTCCAGACATAGTTGGCTTCTGTAAGCTGTAAGGTGGGTTGTTAGTGTTGTCAGCAAAGCTGGATTTTGGTGGGAAAAAAAGAAAGCAGAAAGTTCAAAAGCCTGTTAAGATGAAACTCTTCTGAAATGCAGCACATTTAGTCTGCGCCGTCCTCATGACACTGAAACCACAGCAGCTCCTGACATGTTGGAGGGAAGCTTGGTCACCAGTGACTTGGTGGGCAGGAGGGACCAGCGTAGCGGCTTGGGCTGCTTTGGCATCAGAGGCGTTCCATGGGGACAGCAGCCTCCATGAACTGGTGCCAAATCAGCCACAGACCATCTTCTTTGATGTCAGGATCTGCCAGATCATTGAAACAAGGTTGGTTTTGACTGCATGTAGCCTCACGTGAACTTGGCTTTGATGTGGTCTCTTTCAAAAAGGGCTAGTGAATTGGATTCTTGTTTGTTTGTCAGAACTGTCCTTTTCATTATTTCCCTGCTGTTGATTGTCGGCCCATCAGGACTATGCATACTGTCAGACATCCATTGCTATCCTGGGCTTCTGGCACCGATTCTCAAACAAGCTGAGATTTTAAGAATGTCCCAAATTTGACAATGTCACTAGTATTCTGACTTTGCCCCTTACGTGCTTCTCTGTATCTCACCAGGAGACTGATACCAGCGTTGAGGCAGTCCCTCTCCACTAAAAGAAACACACCAGTCAAAGCAGGACTTACCCCTGGTACTGGTTTCTGTGGTACTGCTCCGACAGGAGCCGATGACTTACTGATACTTCTGTCTACCAGATGGAGTTTTTGGCTTCAGCTCAGGTCCATGAATAAAGCAGCAGTAATGTAACCTCCCCGTCCATGAGTCCAGTATTCCCTGGAGGCCTCATGCTGGTGGGCATCTTGGGCTTTTCCTCCCTCTCGGCTACAGGTCCAGCAGGATGAAGTACAAGCATGTGTGCGCTGTGTCCTCTCCCTTCTAAGCACAGACGACTAACACGTAGCCGATGCCCAGCAGAGCAGAAGATGGCACCAGTTCTCGAGCTTGTCTAGAAGGTGCACAGGTTTAATAGCAGAAAGGCCTGGTCTTCCCATCCTCTTCACCTCATAGCATAAAGCATTCATCAGCTATGCCCAGAACGTAGGAAATTTCTTCTAGCCCTGATGGCGAGGAGCCCTTCAGGAAGGGGGAGGGTGGGGCCAGTGATGCCCCCTGTGCCAGCTGCTGTGGCACCTTGCCCTAGTGTTAGTTCAGAGCCTCCTCACTTACCTGTCATCTTTCAGGACTCCAGTTTTTCCCCTTTGAAAATAAAACAAAGAAAATTCAATCCTCAGGCCTTGAACAGATGCAAATATACAAATGGCAGAGGCCTGTGGCAACACCATCTTCCTGCTGCTGTTTCCAAAAGCTGGGCTCAGTCAGAGGCTACACCTGAGCAACAAGGGGCTAAAAATCATGAGGAAGCTGTAGTGCATCCCTGGTCTGCCCAAACCTGTACTACCACAAACCTCCGTTTTATCTTCAGGTGACAGTACAAGACAGGTCAAGTTCGTCCTTGCTGCCTGGGAAATAAGAGCAGGAGTTCAGCTGTGTGCTTACCAACCCTTACCTGGACACTAAGCCAAATTCCTGGAAAAAAACATTGAACTGGTTTTAAAGAAAAAATGGTACAAAAATTACAGGAACAACTGAAGGCCTCGATCACCTCAGCACAGGCATGGCCGTCCCCTCCCCACAGAGCTCTCACCGCGTTATTTCAAAATGAACTGGGGCCACCAGAGCAACAGCTCACGCTTCCTCCTGCAATTTCAAAGCAACTTCTCTTGGAAGGATGCAAAGCAAGAAACCCTGACGTCAGACTACGGCACAGGGCTGCAGCTGTGGACATTTATTCCCAGTAAGCAGAAATGTCCCTGGACAGTAATGCAGCTGCAGCAGCGTCCCTTGAAAGCAAAAAGGGACATGAGAAATATTTTTTTAAAGTTGTTGCAATAAATTGTCGTGGCCATGTGCAATTGAAATCCTTCCTGACATGTGATGTTAACAGAAATATTCCTTTCTTCTAAGAGACTCACATTCACACAAGCAGTATACAACTATAAACATTATTAAAGTTTATTAACAAAAGCTTTGTACATATCTTTTCATACACTTGGAATTTTACATCTAGTCAAAATA
>WKFP01014267.1:293187-316652 GCA_011057875.1 Pterocles orientalis
TCTAACCTCTGTGAACAGATACCCGTCTGGGGGATCCATGTAGCGATGCAGTGAAAGCGTCATCCAGGCCCATCCAGTTTTGCTTCTCCTTTGGCTGTTGAGGAACCAAAGGAGTCAGCCCAGCCTAAGCTTCAGCTTTTGTGTTTGGCTGGGAGGGGGAGGAAGGCTGTGTGGGCAAGAGTCCAAGATCTTGTTTCAGGGGAGATCTTGCCATGTGTCCGCTTTATGAGATGACAGGGTCTGAAAAACATTGAGTGTTTGATTTAAGAGTGTCTCCTTTAGGCAGAACCAACAGTAAGATTCTAGTGCAGTTTATGAAAAACAGGCACCTGAAGAATCAGTCGGTTAAACGTCATACCATGCTAGTGCTGATAGAGTAGCTCCTCCTAACAGAGCTTGAATGAAGTTGATAAAACCAGGATTTCAGATGTCGTAGGCTGTCCAGACATAGTTGGCTTCTGTAAGCTGTAAGGTGGGTTGTTAGTGTTGTCAGTAAAGCTGGATTTTGGTGGGAAAAAAAGAAAGCAGAAAGTTCAAAAGCCTGTTAAGATGAAACTCTTCTGAAATGCAGCACATTTAGTCTGCATCACCCTCATGACACTGAAACCACAGCAGCTCCTGACATGTTGGAGGGAAGCTTGGTCACCAGTGACTTGGTGGGCAGGAGGGACCAGCGTAGGGGCTTGGGCTGCTTTGGCATCAGAGTCGTTCCATGGGGACAGCAGCCTTTTCATTATTTCCCTGCTGTTGATTGTCGGCCCATCAGGACTATGCATACTGTCAGACATCCATTGCTATCCTGGGCTTCTGGCACCGATTCTCAAACAAGCCGAGATTTTAAGAATGTCCCAAATTTGACAATGTCACTAGTATTCCGACTTTGCCCCTTATGTGCTTCTCTATATCTCACCAGGAGACTGATACCAGCGTTGAGGCAGTCCCTCTCCACTAAAAGAAACACACCCGTCAAAGCAGGACTTACCCCTGGTACTGGTTTCTGTGGTACTGCTCCAACAGGAGCCGATGACTTACTGATACTTCTGTCTACCAGATGGAGTTTTTGGCTTCAGCTCAGGTCCATGAATAAAGCAGCAGTAATGTAACCTCCCCGTCCATGAGTCCAGTATTCCCTGGAGGCCTCATGCTGGTGGGCATGTTGGGCTTTTCCTCCCTCTCGGCTACAGGTCCAGCAGGATGAAGTACAAGACCTGTGGCCCAGCATGTGTGCGCTGTGTCCTCTCCCTTCTAAGCACAGACGACTAACACGTAGCCGATGCCCAGCAGAGCAGAAGATGGCACCAGTTCTAGAGCTTGTCTAGAGGGTGCACAGGTTTAATAGCAGAAAGGCCTGGTCTTCCCATCCTCTTCACCTCATAGCATAAAGCATTCATCAGCTACGCCCAGAACGTAGGAAATTTCTTCTAGCCCTGATGGTGAGGAGCCATTCAGGAAGGGGGAGGGTGGGACCAGTGATGCCCCCTGTGCCAGCTGCTGTGGCACCTTGCCCTAGTGTTAGTTCAGAGCTTCCTCATTTACCTGTCATCTTTCAGGACTCCAGTTTTCCCCCTTTGAAAATAAAACAAAGAAAATTCAATCCTCGGGCCTTGAACAGATGCAAATATACAAATGGCAGAGGCCTGTGGCAACACCATCTTCCTGCTGCTGTTTCCAAAAGCTGGGCTCAGTCTGAGGCTACACCTGAGCAACAAGGGGCTAAAAATCATGAGGAAGCTGTAATGCATCCCTGGTCTGCCCAAACCTGTACTACCACAAACCTCCGTTTTATCTTCAGGTGACAGTACAAGACAGGTCAAGTTCGTTTTTGCTGCCTGGGAAATAAGAGCAGGAGTTCAGCTGTGTGCTTACCAACCCTTACCTGGACACTAAGCCAAATTCCTGGAAAAAAACATTGAGCTGGTTTTAAGGAAAAAACAGTACAAAAATTACAGGAACAACTGATGGCCTCGATCACCTCAGCACAGGCATAGCCGTCCCCTCCCCGCAGAGCTCTCACCGCATTATTTCAAAATGAACTGGGGCCACCAGAGCAACAGCTCACGCTTCCTCCTGCAATTTCAAAGCAACTTCTCTTGGAAGGATGCAAAGCAAGAAACCCTGACGTCAGACTACGGCACAGGGCTGCAGCTGTGGACATTTATTCCCAGTAAGCAGAAATGTCCCTGGACAGTAATGCAGCTGCAGCAGCGTCCCTTGAAAGCAAAAAGTGACATGAGAAATATTTTTTTAAAGTTGTTGCAATAAATTATAGTGGCCATGTGCAATTGAAATCCTTCCTGACATGTGATGTTAACAGAAATGTTCCTTTCTTCTAAGAGACTCACATTCACACAAGCAGTATACAACTATAAACATTATTAAAGTTTATTAACAAAAGCTTTGTACATATCTTTTCATACACTTGGAATTTTACATCTAGTCAAAATAACAGCACATTTCCATCTTACCTTTTGTACAAATTGTTACAGAATATCCACCAGTGGGCTGAGTAAGTAAAATAAGCCACTGGTTTGCTTTTGTAAAGTATCTACAAAAGTGATTTGTGACATTTTTAAAAAATTCCCCAGAACATATAAAAATAAATTATTTTTACTTTTTCAATTAAATCTACGAATTAGAAATATTACAAATCAAAATATCAATGTTTTCTTATGAATTCTTAACAATACAAAACAGATTCACAAAACTTTATTTACAGAAATGAGGTAAGAACTGTGCAATGTTTAACTAAGAAACATATTGCAGAATTAACATGTTCTTCCAAATAAGTACACAGTGGAGGTCTGATTACAGCTGGGTCTCTAATTCTTCCCACCTCAATACGGATTAGTGGTCATTGCCCCATGTGAGCGATCCTTCGCCACACTGCATAGACTCACGCCATGGTATCAGCTACTGTCAGAGGTGTTGGAACACAAGTTCACCCGTTTCAACCACTGGTAAATTTTAGTGGGAAACACTAACTCGCATTTTTGGTAATTTATTAATGAAAAGTGACCCAGGTAACAATCTGCCTGAGCTATCTGCAGTGGTTAAACACCTCTAGTAAAGGCAGAACAACGAGGCTGCTGGTGCAACACAGAATATTCCTGCTGCTAACAGGGGCATGTCTAGTGCATCATGAGCTGTTTGCAGCCGTCTCAACGTAACAGAGGTAGCAACAGGCACTTGGTTTAGGCCAAACACTACACATACTTCTTCCAGTGTGGCCTTCTCATCGAGTAAGAAAACTTTGTCACTGGAACCAAACCAGTTCCTTTAAAAACCTCAGAACTCTTAAAACCTACATCAAAATTAATCAACTTTGGATTCCAAACTGTTACTCAGGAAAAATTTTAACTATATAACAACAGGAATTCAAAGGAATAAAAAGATCAGAAGTGGATTCCCTTATGAATCAGGTTTCAAAATAGATGTGTAAAAAAAAAACAGGAATTACAAACAGCAAGTCCAGGCTGCCGTTACAAGCTTAGTCTAAAAGGATATATTGCAACTGCAGCAGCAGATCAGACTGGGCAGCATTGGTGGGGTTCATTTTTTTAAAACTACTGCTCTGAAACCAAAGTAATGCATGACTGCAGTTTACTAGCCTTTAAATTTAGAAGATTAGGACCAAAGAGTCACGTACGTGTTTTTCTATGGTTGGATTTGTACTTAGTACTACCATATTGATAAAATAATTACGGTTTGCAGAGTTTTACCTACTTCACAGTCTGAAACATTACGAAGTACATCCATTTTAGTGCAACAAGAAAGCAAGTGAAAGCCTACCAAAAACACCCTCACGACAATTATTAACCTTTTGCTGTGCGGTAAGAGTTCCTTGTTGCATTTCTTCAATCTGCAGAAAGGAAAACGACAGTTTGCAGCCAGCTGAAGTGCTATAACAGCAGGACATGCAGTTCTCAAGCGTCATTCAAATGTCAACTCTTCTCTGATGCAACTGGTCCAGTTTTATCATTGAGCCTCTGTGTAAGAGAAAATACTTCTAAAAATCAGATTATAAAATACAGAGTTAAGTAAAATTAAATTAATACAAATGACAAAGCAGATGAGGAACATTTACTAGAGCTATCTAAATAGTAACTTTTGCGTTGTAAAGAATAACCATGTATTGTAGAATAAAAAGTGAGAAAGGAAAGAATAATTAAAGGAGTGGTCCTACATTGAAATAACTCATACTGAGGTCATCACAGCTAGCAATTTTGCTTCTACTTTCATTCCAGTGAGACTTGCTATTCCCAGCTCTTGCTCTCTCCTTCCAGCTGCATGATGGTCAAGACAGAATACCAGATGACCTCTGCTACATTCTGCCCACTGGAGATGGCTGAAATCTACAGTTCTCCATCAGAATACAAATACAATTTCCATTTTTCCCGTCGTGATTATCTTTCTTTCACAAACTGCAACACGGACATTTCCTGCAGGTACTGAACAGGACTGAGCAAAAACCTCATCTCATTCACTGAGCATTCAGAAATGCTTGGAAACCTGTTCCAACTGGAAATGAGATTAAAACATTCAAACTCCTGGCAAATAGAGAATTTGTTAAAAATTCTTTTTGGATTAAAGTAGTTCAACAATCCAATGCAATCTGTCTGAATTCTAACCTTTACAAACAAAATAAAAGCAATTTCAAAGGGTTTTGTTTGAAAGATGTTCTGAGATTTCCTGGAATTGTTTACAACTAACTGTTACAAGGAAAAAAAGTAAAACTGTAACAGCATATTTGTAAAATACACTAGAGCTGCCTGGTCATGTTGTCCAAACCTAGTAACAGCCATTTCAAAACATTCAAAATAAGGTCACATATAGAATAGCTTGTTCTGATGCAAAACTAAATATAGAGTCTCTCTCAATTCCAGTCACTACTAATTTTTAGGAAAAGAGGGGAGATAAATTGTAAAAATACTAGAACAAATTGTGAACATTTCAAAGTGAAGGCAAGGGACTGAGCAAACCCCTGTGACAGAGAACTTCTGCTCTGACAGTCAGTGATCAGGAAAGAGCGTGACCTGCAGTGTGCAGTACAAGTGCAGGCCAGACTTGAAAGTGACAATGACCATGTGCAAAGCTTAATGAAAGTGAACACTCATATTTTTGAATGGAAGGGAAGCGTTTCCAGGAAAACTGTCTTGAAAATTCATCACTTGTGTTTGTATCTCAGCTCACGTGTGGGAAGTACCACAAAAGCCCAGCTGCCTGAGTCTCCACCACTGTGCCCCTAAAGTAGCTGGAGGCTCTGGGAGTGGGGAGCAGAGAGGGAACCAATATCTAGCCCCAAACTCTTCCCATCTGCTGCTGCAGACAGACTTCCCATTTTTCACTGCCACTGCCACTTGAGGTCTTCTCCAAGGAATATTGGATCTTTGTCTTCCTGCTCTGCTCATCCTTTGTTTTAACAAGTTCCACATGCTCCTTCCCTTCATCCTCTCTTAATTGTATGACCCTTAGAGAAGGAATTGTATTCTCTGACTCCGTGAAGAAAGAATTCCCATCTTGCAGATGGAGGTTACAGGCAAATGCTAAAGGCAGTGGAACATCTTTGCCAGAAAAATGTGTGTTGTTTCCTTATCTGTCTAGGAAAGGTTTTATTACTTTGTCAAGCGAAGGAGTCGCTCAGCCTCCCAGTGGACAGCCTCACGTTCCCATTCCAGAACCAAGAGACACACAACCCATCCTCCTCATACATCTTTCACCTTCCCAGCAACAGGCTCCTCATCACTCACGTTATCAACTAATCTCTGTAGCTCCACAGTGCCTGAGACCCAGCCAGGACAAGGTCTTCAAAGAAGTTGATAAAAGGAATGGTCTACAAAATAGTGGACACAAAGCTGGGGAAGAAGGTGGTGTGAGGAGGACTAGGGCTGCAGTTGTAATTACAAGAGGAAGGCAAGGGTCCCTGCATTGGTGTCCTGATCCAGGGAAGCGGGAGCGCACAGCTGACAGGTCAGGTGTAACTGACTAGAAGTTCACAGAGTTCTGAACCTCATTAAGTGCAACCCAAGGCTCAAAAAAAAAAATTCCATCATCCTTGAGTTATGAATACAGGCACGTAACTTGCTTATTATCTTTAGTTACCTCCTGGAGGTACCACATTGAAAATGAGGTGAGAAATATACTTACTGTCACCTTCTGAGCTGTGTTATCTCCATGAATTGTAAGGAACGGGTTGGTAGTAGCTGCATTAAGCGGTGAGGCCTGTGTGCCTGAAAGTAAGTTGTTTATGGGTATCTGTGCTCCTCCAGTAATCTGCAATTGCTGCACTTCAGACTGATGGTGTTGGTGGTGGTGATGTTGCTGCTGTACTAATTGATACAAAAGGGCCTGATGTTGTTCCTTGAGTAGTGTGAGGAAAGGAGGGGAAAAAAAAAATTCCAGAATCAGTTACTGAAAAACAGCTCCTCCCTGGGTTCTTGCTTATCCAAATCTTCAGTCAGTGCAACCCTTAACCTAATCCCAGCTAATTTAGGTTACACTAATGAAGTTCCACAACACTGTGGGAAAGGGAAGAAAGTGCCTATAAAATTTCCTGGAATCAGTAGCTCAGCAGAAGTTCAGCTAAGCCTGCTGTCTTCGTCAGGCCTCTTATCATAAGAAACATAGCCGAGAAGAACATCAAACCATGTTTGTCGAAGTACTGAACTACACAATTAACAACACAAATAGTTACACTAGGTACCCAATGGCCTACATTAATACTGCAAGGCAGAGCCAAGACAGCCCACAACATGATACCCAAAAATGTTTTGCTGGAGTCCTAGTGGAACTGGAGAATAGCTTAGGATATTGTTAGAATCCATCCATGGTCCCAAATTCCACTGCCCACAGCTGATGCTGAGACAGACACGCCACCATGTCCACATGGGACAAGACGCGATTGAAGGCGCTAGGGAACAATTCTTCTAGCAATACACACAGCCCAGTAATGTCCTGTAATTTAGCATCACTACCATCCAAAAAGGTTGAAGCAATTGAAAAACTAAAGGATTATCAAAACCTGTAATATCAAGTTAAACACATTCCTAGTATTTATATTAGGCTGAGGAGTTTATCCATGCCTTGGAACAAAATAGAGAAATAAATCATAATTAACTGGAAAACTTACCGATGTGAGTTGCTGGGTACTTAGTAATTGCTGAAATTGCTGGTGCTGTTGATGGAGTAGAAGTTGTCTCTGTTGGTCAGGAAGTAATCCTAGTCCCGAGGCACTGTAGGGTTTGACAGGGTAACACATTTATATGAAAGTATACATTGAAGCAAAGAAAAGATGTATATAAATAGACAGTTCCTACTTAGAATTTTGATTGCATACTGTCAAATATTAGTCTGCCTGTCCAGTTGCATTGTTGATACATACCTAGACATCACCACCACCACCCTCAGTCTTGTTTATGCTGAGCAACAGCAACATCTTGCCCGTAAGTCTAATACCTGCACATTACTTTAAACTCAGATAATTACCACTTCTACATTTTTTCAAATACTTTACACAGAAAGGCCAGATTTTATATGACAGCTCTTGCCAACCTTTAATACTGTTAACTAGCATTTTACTTTGTCTCTGTTTCCTTCTAATTCTCATCTTCTGCTATATTCAAATCTATCACTATTGCCTATACCTTGTCTGTCATTTAGCAAACACATTCAGCCTGGAAGTGGGCCATCTGATGCTGCCATGGAATGAGGCAGGCTGCCTCTGCACTTGCCTACTGTTTAGCTCCCTATCCCTATTTTCACGCCTACTTAAAATTTTCTGCAGATATTTCGGAAATTGGACAGGGAACTGATAGAGCTGACAACTAGTCTGGAAAGAAAGGGTTTCTTCAGCTATGCCAGTTCACTGCAATACCAACAGCACGAACAAGGGTGGTTTTCAAACAGAAGACCAAGACAACAGCTGGATTTACTCTTTCAGTACCAGTGCTGGCTTTCACTAGTTTAAAACACCCACTGAATTATTAAGGTGTAGTTTCACAATAGGTTTACCCTGCTATTGAAAGGTTAAGTAATTCCCTTTCAGCTGTACATTTCTGTCCCCTCCCTTTGCACTAGCTCTTCTTGCACAATGAGCTGCATCTCCTGGGAACCAAGCTGAAACCTAAGCCAATACAAAACACACTGAAAGATTATCTGTTAATGTAGATGAGGTTACTGTGTGAATGCACAAGCACTAGTACCAGCAAGGTTGTGTGTGTGGGATGACCAACAGGACAACAGGATTGCTAGTCATGATTGGTAGCAAGGATTAAATTAATTTAAATCAGCCACAAATCCACACAGGCCACAATCATTTAACTCTTCAGGACATAGTATTTATCTTGCCTTTCTACAGTAGCTAGCATACTGTATGTAGCCCGGCTCCACGATCACTTTGACATTTACTTTGTATTAACCAGCCAGTATGAAAATACCCATAGCATCACCATTCTTTACTGGTGGAACAGGGCAAGCAACACAAACTTTGTTTCATACTTAACTGGATGGCCTCAGTGCTGTGGGAAACACATGCTGGGCTGCACTTATTATTTCCTACGGGGAATGGGAAATCTATGACTTTGGAAGTCTATGGGCCAGAAGGGATCCACCCAAGGGTACTGAGGCAGCTGGCAGAAGTGCTCACCAAGACACTGTCCATCCTTTGCCAGCAGTCCTGGCTAACTGGCAAGGTCACCAATTGACTGGAGGCTAGCAAATGTGATGCCCATCTACAAAAAGACCTAAAGAGGATTAAGGGAACTACAGGCCCGTCAGTCTGATCTCAGTGCCAGGGAAGTTTGTGGAGCAGATCATGTTGAGTGCCATCACACAGCACGTACAGGATAACCAGGTGATCAGGCCCAGTCAGTATGGGTTTACAAAAGGCAGGTCCTGCTTGACTAACCTGATCTCCTTCTATGACAAGGTGACCCGCTTAGTGAATGAGGGAGAGGCTGTGCACGTTGTCTACCTAGACTTCAGCAAAGCCTTTGACACCTTTCCCACAGCATTCTCCTGGAGAAACTGGCTGCTCATGGCTTGGATGGGTGCACTCTTCACTGGGTAAAAAACTGGCTGAATGGCTGAGCCCAAAGAGCGGTGGTGAACAGAGTTAAATCCAGTTGGCAGCTGGTCACAAGTGGTGATCCCCAGGGCTCAGCACTGGGGCCAGTTCTGTTTAATATCAGGGATCTGGGCAAGGGGATCAAGTGCACCCTCAGTAAGTGTGCAGACAACACCAAGCTGGGCAGGAGTGTTGATCTGCTGGAGGGTAGGAAGGCTCTACAGAGGGATCTGGACAGGCTGGATCAATGGGCTGAGGCCAATTGTATGAGGTTCAATAAGGCCAAGTGCCGGGTCCTGCACTTTGGTCACAGCAACCTCCTGCAACGCTACAGGCTCAGGGGAGAGTGGCTGGAAAGCTGCCCGGCAGAGAGGGACCCGGGGGTGCTGGTCAACAGCCAGCTGAACATGAGCCAGCAGTGTACCCAGGTGGCCAAGAAGGCCAACAGCATCCTGCCTTGTATTAGCAATAGCATGACCAGCAGGACTAGGGAAGTGATTGTCCCCCTGTATTTGGCACTGGTGAGGCTGCACCTTGAATACTGTGTTCAGTTTTGGGCCCTCACCACAGGAAAGACATTGAGGTGCTGGAGTGTGTCCAAAGAAGAACAACAAAGCTGGTGAAGGGTCTAGAGAACAACTCTGATGAGGAGTGGCTGATGGAACTGGGGTTCACTTAGCCTGGAGAAAAGGAGGCTGAGGGGAGACCTTATCACTCTCTACAACTACCTGAAAGGAGGTTGTAGCGAGGTGGGTGTTGGTTTCTTCTCCCAAGAAACAAGCAAAAGGACAATAGGAAGTTGGCCTCAAGTTGCACGAGGGGAGGTTTAGATTGGGATATTAGGAAAAATTTTTCACTTAAAGGGTTGTCAAGCATTGGAACAGGCTGCCCAGGGAAGCAGCTGAGTCACCATCCCTGGAGATATTTAAAAGAAGTGTAGATGTGGCACTAAGGGACATGGTTTAGCAGAACTCGGCAGTGTTAGGTTTATGGTTGGACTCAATTATCTTGAAGGTTTTTTCTAACATAAATGATTCTATGATTTCTCATCATCTACCTCACAACATTCATTACTATCACTTCTACTACTCTCCTGGTTCTCAAAACTTCTTGTCAATGGTCTTTTTCTCTAGCCAAGAAGTCAATTCTGTTGACCTTGTCCCATGCAAGCCATTTTGCCTCTGATTATTCTTGCTGTACTGTTTTTTCCCTTGTGTTATATATCCATTTCTGACACTGCATCATCAGAACTGCACATAATATTCCAGGTGCACACACACCAGGGATTTAATGTGACAGAACACAAAATTTAGACCACCATTCTATTTATTCCCCAATAACTGCTAGCAATGTTTGTTTGATTGTTGATGAAAGAAGAGATGACACTTCACCTACCCACGGAAACTCCTAGATTTTCCTGCTGAGCAAAACTCAGGCCTAACATAAGCTAGAATTAGGCATGTGTTTAACTTTCAAATGGTGACACTCATCAATTAATTGAAATTCCTTCTAACACCTTTGAATTCAATTGTATCATTTGTAACAAATGCAAAAAAAAAAGTACTTTATTTCCTTCTCTTTTTACCTCACTTTTTCTGTATTCTTCTATATTGGAATCAATCTTCTCCACTGTTTTTTCATTCTTTTATCCCATTCTTTCTTTTTTTCCTATATCATGTTTTACCTTTACACTTTTTTTTTCTGCTGTTGTTCTCCCTTCTCTTTATCCATTCTATCTTCCTCTCTTGCCCTGCATTGGCACTTGAAAGAAAATACTCTCAGCCAACAGCCAAGATCTAGGTGTCTAGAAACAAAACCTAACTGCAGAAGAGAAAATGCTGCAGCTCCCAAGCTTCCCAGAAGAGGCAGTTCACTGGATTTCACCACAGAGCTTTCTCTAAACCAGATCAGCTCAGAATGTAAATTTAACCTTTTTCAGCTTCTCATTAAAAGCTGTATGATCAGTCTGAAACTCTCCATCCTACAGTCTTCTCTGGTTCCGAGATGTAAAGAAACAATCCTATCTTTTTCCTCAAATCACTTAATCTCCTGGTTGCTAGCAATCTGTATTAAGCCATCTCTTTCCCAGCAAAGGATTGAATATTTTTCTCTGTCAAATGAATACAGACTCTTTTACCTACAATTCGAAACTCTCTCAAACAGCCGTGTGCAAATCAGTGTTTTCTCACCTCCCTATGTCACCCAGCTGAAGAGCTCACATGAATAAGGACAATATACATAAAGAAGTCTTAATGTATTGGTGAATAATCTATTTTTCCATGAAACCGTCCAAACAGATTCCAAAACTTGTGAAAGTCACTGTAAAGTAAAAACTTACAGGAACATCTAGGAAGTCTTTTAATTACAGAACTATACACAAAAGTTAGAAAGTAGGGCTGAGTTCTCATGTGGCTTTTCATCATCTTGTGAATACTGATTTAAACCACTTCCAGACTTGATCACCACCATACAATCTACCCAGATTCAGAGAGCTCACAACAGCATAGTAGCAAACCTCCACGCCTGCCTGTGCTTGTTACCATTTTACCTTCCCACTGAGGCAGTTCAAAGAGCAGTGATACCTAGAGTAATTAACAATGAAGAAATAGTCAACTAGTTGCCACTGAAATAGCATTGAACTCAAGAGTGGTAGGAACAGTGTCCCGTATAGTTTCAGAACTGATAATCTCAACCAGTGGAAAATACTTATATTTTTGTGGGTTGTTTTTTTTTCTTCATTCAAAGTCTTCCCAAAGCCTCTTCACAACTTAGTTCCAGTAACAGAACATATTTTTTCACTGAAGCGTTTGTAATGGAAGGAACAGGAATGAGGAATGTATGTGTCATTACTAAAATCATATTAGCACCACTGAGCATTAGTGCTTGCTCGGCCTGAACTTTTTTCCTCTAAATATACCAACTAGAAATACTCTAGCAGACCTCTTATACTCAAGAAAGAAGATAACTTCTCATTAATGTCTTTTGTTTAACCTATGAAATCTTATGTTCATGTATGATACAAACTATCAAAAATACAACCTCGTCACTAAAAATAAAATAGCACATCAAAACAACAGGATACACTTGAAAGTATCAGGTTTTATGAGCCAACTGAAGCACACAATGATACAGTACACGAATATTCAGGAGCTGCCAAACAAACAGCAAGGAAAGAAACTGGAAAAAGAAGCTACAAAACAAGGGATGCTTTGCATCATTCCAATCACA
Source organism: Pterocles orientalis (assembly GCA_011057875.1). Taxonomy (NCBI): domain Eukaryota; kingdom Metazoa; phylum Chordata; class Aves; order Pterocliformes; family Pteroclidae; genus Pterocles; species Pterocles orientalis. The sequence goes on from WKFP01014267.1 coordinate 305,477, forward strand.
TAAGCCTTTTCTGGTGGGTAATCCACCATAATCTCCAAAAATAAACTGTATTTAAAGACAAGTAATCCACTCCCTGTTTGCAGGCATTTCTTTCTATATAGAACTGTAGTTCTCCTCTTAAGCAAAGGACAATACGAGGGAAGGGAGAAGGGGAGGCAGGGAGAATGAGTTTGCCCAGGCTCTGCTCTATCCCAAAGTACTTCCAGACCAAGCAGTCCATTCCCCTCCCTGGAAAGCAGCTGTCTCCTTTTGTTACCCATTTGCCTTGCAGCTCAAGCAGCAGCAGTTTATGCTACTGAGGATACCTGGTTTTGGGGAAGGGCTGTTATGAATACTCAAGCATGGATCTTTTTATGCATTTAAAAATCCTTAGGAACACAACTTGAAAAACTAATTTTGTTGTCTTTGTAGTCAGCTGCAGGGAACTGAAAATACCATGCAACTATATTACTGCTCTGGTTAGTTATGCTTGTTACATCTTTAGTTACATGACCGTATAACTCTTCTCCTCCCCCCTTCTCACTGCAACAAATGGCAGCTTTTCCAGTGCTCCTTTAATCCTGGAAGAACAATTGGCAGGACAAAGAATATTGTTTTCTGAACTAAAAAAGAGAGCTGAAGCAACATCTACGTAATCACATTTGTTTGGGAATGTGACTTGATTAAAAATGAGGAATAAATGGACAGTAGAATTCCCAAAAGCTAAACAGAAAACTTTTTTTTTTTTTAACTTTACTATTCGTGTTTCCACGGAATGCCTTCTTACTTTCATTCACAGATCAGGAGCAGAACCTAGTTTGACAATTACAGGCTAAGAAACAGTACCTCTTGACTGAGACAGTTAAAAAACATAACTAAACTGAAGTACAGCAGGCACTATAAGGAAAAACATAAAATCAGCAAATTCTTACCTGTTATTTAACGTGGTTGGCAGAGGATGCGTTGCATTGGGTGGCACGGTTGCATGAGTGAGAGGAGAAGGGTTCTGTGATATTGTTGCTGGGGTCTGAATTACCCCATTTAAAGCCCCTACAATTCCATTGATTGCCAGCTGGCTGGCTGGCAGTGCTCCAATTATTCCACCCACACCAGGCACTGCAGGAATGGTGGAGGTTACAGTCTGCATACCACTAGCTAGTGCCCCCACTGTCACACCATTGACCTGTTGAACTCCTGTGACTCCTGAGCCTTGCTGAGCTGGACTCTGCCCAGCAGGTGGTGGAGTGGAAAGAGCTGATGAACTGCTGGTGCTTTGTCCGCTGGAGGTTATCTCCTGGTGTAAAAAACAAACAACAAAACCTCCTCAGCTGCATAAAATTTCACCTAACAGCACAATGCAAGGACTATGATGAGTTAACTTGTAACAAGTTTAAGTTCAGAAAAAAACAAATAAATATTACCTGATTTAATACAGGAAGAGAATTGTCAGGTAAAAAACTGTTTCCCAGATGAGGGCTTTTACTGCTGTTCAAGGAATCAGTGCTAGGTGCTAAAGTAATTATTTCAAAAAACACACAGTGGTTAAACTTCTGTAACATGTAAAAAGATTCAGAATAATTATTTCAAAATAATGTCAAAAGTAAATATGAAGATGTAAAAGTCAACCTTAAAATCATTGCTGAATAGTAAATTATTAACTAAATAATTGGTGAATCAATAGATTTGAACAGATGTGCTCCAGACTGAAGTAAAAAAAGAAACTGCACTGAAATGAGTAGTAATGGTTCATATAAACCTTCAAATTGACTTTTAAACATTTAAACACACCAGCAAATACTTAGTCTATATTCATCCTACATGTATGCACATCTCCAATCAATGGCATATGTGGATGAAAGAAATATTTCATATAAATACATGTTCGGATAACTTTCACACTTTAATACTCTCCTCTACTTACCTGCTTGTACTGGAAAGGCATGTACTTGATGAGAAGGACTAGGATTTGAAGTTATTGTTGGAAAGGGCACTGAAAGCTGTGCGTTGAGTAGCTGAAGCCGCTCCTTCTTAGCAGTCAAATTCTTTATCTGTTCTTCTAACCGCCTATTTTCAACCTGAAGTTGGTGTAACGATTTAAGCATTCCTAAAACTAAGGTAAAAATGGATATGTTATCTTTCACAGGCTCATTCAAAGAATTATTAACATTTCATTTTTTAAAATGTCTTTATTACAATTTAAGACTGACTAGCATTAAGTTGTACATGAAAAACAAAATTATTACTGAGAGATACATTACAGAAACTTGACTTTAAGTGGAAAGGTTTAGGATCAATTTTGTGTCATTTGAAGTGCAGAAAAAAGTATGTAGCATGTGACAGTAATTCTGCAATGTATCTATCCCCTGGCTTAAATACAAATGAAGTTCCATCACTAGGTCTGACATTCATTTTAAGCAAACAGCAGTACCTTCTAACTTATCCCCAAACTAGAACATAAAAATATTATTATTTTAGCAGCACAAGTTAATTGCATAGTTGGGAAAAAAATCTATTTCAGCTGCAGTATTAGAAATTTTAAGCAATATCAAAACAAAAAAAGTTTGACAAAAATGCATTCAACTAGCAATACAGCCAACCAACAACACACATGTGAAAACAAGCAAGTTTGTGAAAAGGGAGTTTTTCTTCTTAAATGCCCTGTACAGTGAACCACAAACTTATAGAAACAATGAAAAATATGTCATCCAACGTGAAGTTATCATGACACACCTTGTTGGGAGCAGGAGCTCTCATTTGCTTTGAGCAGCGATCTACAAATCACCCAGCAGGGAGCACTGTGTGAGCACTGCAGTTACCACCCCTTTTTCTGCAGAAAAAGGGCATTTTCTGTACTAACCTGATTTTACCAAGCACAGTTTTCTCAACTCCGATTTGGTTTCAGAACTTGGATTTCCCAACTAGTACTAGAGTGTGGCTGTAAAGCCACAGGGATAGCCTTCTTTTTTTTTTTTTTAAATTCTAAATTGTATTTGTTTAACATGACCTCTGGGCCTACTACAGACATAAGTCTACTGGTATAGGCACATCTGGTCATTTCCCAAGGATTTAGCTTTTATCCCTCCTCTTCAAGAACATACAAAGGAACCCTCAGTGAGCCCAAATGAGATGCAATAAGACTTAGCTAAACCTGTCCTCCAGCTATCATGTTTAAAGGATTATCCCTGCATGAATTTCCTCACAATTAGCATTTTTGTCAGGATACCATTCATAAAAATAACAACTAGATACCACTTTACACTACCAATGCGAAGAATTATATGTTCAATAAAATATAACACAAACCTTAACCTGCTATTAAATTTTTTTAAAATATATTCAGTCATTGCCTTTGATACTGATACATTGTTGAATATGGAGATCCAAGTGATCTACTCATCACTTATGCTTTTAACGTATTCATTCTTGGACTATTCCACTCTATTAAAGATAACTTGAGAAAACAATTATTTGCTTGCTTGGAGAATTTTCATGTTAAGCATAGAACATAATAAAGATACAGTGTCCCAGTAGGACACTGACCTAACATTTGTAAATATTTTTTTTTAAACAGCAATAGAAGTAGACAGTTTGGAATTAAAAAATGAAAAATGTAAGAATAAAAAATTATTATGTCCATTTATATCACACAATATAAAGCAAACTGGGGAACTATGCTATACTATTTACAGCAGTGGATCTAAGAGCCCAGAACTCATTTCCCAACTCTGCAACCAACAAGCGGGATCTGCAAGTCACTTCCTCTTCCATGACACAATTTCCCCATCCATAAAAATTTAGGTAATTATAGAGAACACTTTTGTAATCTACTGAAGCCATGTGCTGCATTAAGAACTATGTTACAATTGTACACTACAGTTATATTTCTAGTCACAACAGAAAGGGTTTTTTTTAAATTCTTGGACAAGCACCAAACGGCAGTTCTGAATAACACAGTTAACAAAAGCAGTAATAAACAGAACGTGAGTACTTACTGTCACTAGGGGTGCCTTGCTCTAATAAAAACTGTTGTCCTTCACTCCATTGCCTCTCCAGAAGCTGTTCTATGCTGGCTGCTACTGGGGGCAAATTTTCCCCACAACTGTTCCCTGATTGATCATAGCGAATCTGCAAACTGCTTACGGGGGATCTGTTGAAAATATTGCAATTCATTGTTTAAAGAAAGGGATGGAAGTAAATGTACACTTCCAAGAGTAAGATAATTCATCAAAATCACTAAGAACTCCTGGTTCTCACTGCCAAGGCTTTAATAAAAGAAAGATGTAGTATTTCACAGTGCGAGAATTTATACTGAGAAAGCACACAACCTCTTCTTGCATACAGACCTAACTGAAAAAGAGCATTGTATTATATTAAACACATACTTCTACAGCAGGAAACCACTGTATGTGGATATATAGAGCACCTGTCTTCAAAAAAACAAACAAACAAACAAAAAAAAACCTTCAAACCTTTCCCACAGAAAACTGGGAAAATAAAAACAAAATCAGCACAGTAATGATACTCCCACATTGAAAGGCCATATAATTCCAATAATCTGTTCTAAAAAAAACAAAGAAAAAACGAAAACAACCCCCCCCCCCCCCCGAAAAAAAACCCCACACAAACATCACACCACAAAACTAGATTTTTGAGGGACTACATTAAAATAATTATTTCACAAGGGACACAATGAAAGTTACAGTTATCCTCTACCTGTCCTGTGCACACTTCCTTCATCACCCATGATCACACATATGTCAAAGAATAATCCCTTTGCCACACATCTTTTCTCATTCAGGAGAAAGTTAAATATTCAGCACACACCCACTAAAAAAGTTGGGCAACCCTCAGATCTTATAAGTAGACTTCTTTTGCAGAATGGGGCAAAATTTAACCTGTGAGCAAAACCAAACGCTCAGTATATTTCTGACTCAGGATTCTGGCCTCATACAGGACCAACACCAAAGCCCACTAAAAGTTGGTTTATGTTTTTGTTTGTTTTTTGTTTTTCCAAAATCAACTCCAGTGATCTCAGATTCAGATTCTTATATATTACTGGTGCCATCACAGGACCACAGCCATACTGTTCTACAGGTAGTGCAAACTTACCAACAAGACCACCATGGTCCCAGTACAGGATAACATACAGGGCTCAGGATAGCAGTGTGTTAATTATGATTAACATAATAAGCAGCGGTCACAGCACATTAGCTACCTAATGACTGTCAGGCATTTTGTAGGCACCAGAGCAAAGAGATTTTTATGAGAAAAGGTTTTAAGGAGGTGACTTAAGAGGTCTGTATTTATAAATAATTCCTCTTTTGCATACAGGATGAAAGAAGAGAAACTCCTGTTAAAACAAAAAGCCCTCATGAATGGGTAACCAAGGTAGTGTTTTTTGACAAGAGATGACAACTCAACGGCGTTTAACAGTTCAGCACAGACCTGGCAAAAATAGTCTTAAAACTAGTTGTTTACATGATGTGCTGAAGTGATAAGAAGGAAGGTTTATGCGGAAACATTCTGAACAGATGTACTGCACTCCACACAAACAACATACTTTAAAAAAAAGTACAAACCAAAACCAGAAAACAAACACAGAAAACCACGACACAACCCCCCCCAGCAACTTCCTTCTCTCTATGCATGTTTTTGAAGGGCGCATAACACTACTCTAATCGATTGTGCCATTGGAATTATAAATCGCCAGCAAAATTCTTGCTGGGTTTAGGACTGTTTCCTACCAATTTCAGAAAGGTAGAAACAAAGCAACATGACTGTATGACCTCCACAATCCTTCCATGGAAGCCTGTACAGCAGGACAAAAAGAAAATTAAAAAATTCTAGATTTCCTTATATCGCAACTTTAATCAATCTATCCTCTTCCAGCTGAACCCCTACCTCATCCATTAGATGTGATATGGTTCCTGCATACTAGGGCTGAATCCTTATTCCAAAAAGTTTCCAATAGGATTATGACTGTGCTTTTTGCACAGGTCTGATACTGTCACTGAGATGGGAATCCTTTGTTTCATGTGTCACACCTTGCTTACTTTCACAACTGCTTTTTTTTTTTGAAGTTTGGGTACAGTTATTCATATTCTTATAGTATTAATTGTGAGCAATACTGCATTTAGATATAGGCATACAAACATATTTCAATGCAGGTATTACATAACATTTTTAAATCTAAGGTTAAGCATGAGGTAAAAAAAGTTTAAGTGCTACCTTGGGAAAAGCAGCAATTCCTTTGCAAAACGGAAACAGCTCACATATACCAGGTCTATTTATATTTCTCATATATATTAAAATTTTAAGTATGACAGCTTAAACATAAAACACTGTGGCCATACAGGGGTACAAAGATATAACAATATGAATTTGAAATGATCATACAGCTCCTGAGTCACATACGTCTTCTCCAAAGAGCTGCAAATGGCCGCATCATCAACAGCAAACTATTGTTTCTGCAAGTGTTTTTATTTTAAGAAACTCTTTGAAAATTACATGGCTCTTTTGGAGAAATATGTTATTTATGAATCTCATAAGCTTCAAAGGGAACAAAGTCAGAACTTGCAGAAAAATAATTTTAATAGATAAACAGGTAACATTCACAGTTGGAAAGTTTTCAGGCAGCAGATTTTTGAAGTTAGTTTTTGTTCACTACAAACCACATTTGAAGTAATCAGAGTTACTGAAGGTGGGGAGTTACTACACATTTTAGAAATGTTGACATGTGTGATCTTTCTTACTGCACAAACCAGGGGTGAAATTTGCTAGCTACTGAATTCAATTGAATGCGTACCTTTTCTAAATTTTTTCCATGCTAGGTATTTCAGACTAAGTTTTTCCATCTTTCAGTCTTGGCACTACAGCAGTGATTTAGCCGCCCCCCCGCCCCCCCTTTTTTTTTGGCTTGTTTTTGAATAACTCTAGTGCCAAGCAAAAGCTATCTGCAAAGTAATACATCTTCCATATGCTGAAGGAAGCTCTGCAATTGTGGACTGAGGTGGCCTTTGTATCATACAATTATCCTTTGCCATCCTCATCAAAACCAGCTGAACTCTGACAATGTCGTAAGTGCTAGGCTATATGTACCCTGAACATACACGCCATTAAAGAATCATATTTAAGAAGTTTAGCTTCCCAAATATTCTACCTAAAGATAGCCTGAACACAAATGTGACCTACCACAAATTGTACAAAGACCAGGCCTTTGCATATTAATTAAGACGACATTAAAATTTGTAATTACCACAACACGTATGCATAAGAAGACTACTTAATATATAACAAAAAGTTCTGGAATTTCACAATTGTTGAGCATTTCCCTTTGCAAAATTCTCTTAACTTACTTGTATACATACAGACATGTTCCTTATTTATAAAAGATCTATATGCTAATGTAAATATATGTATTTATTCTGAGAACACAATCTAAACTTATTTGTAAATTCTATTTATTGTTTTAGAAGCAACACATATTGGAAAGCTTAAAAGCCACTTCATGACTAGGTAATACCACCTAAGTATTACAATGGATATTCTCATCCCATTCGATAAATAGTCTTTTGATTAATTAAGGAATATAATACAAGATCAACACCACCAGGCATGTACGTTAAATTATCTAATTTGGAGATATTTATTATAAATTACTGTAATAAACACATGCTGTAACAATCAAAATGTTACGGTGCTGCATCTGTGTAACAAACATTTTATTAGCTATCCTAAAATTGTTTAAGATAAAATTCCCCTGGTTAGTCCCCAAGTAAAAAAAAAAAAACAGTAATAACACTGTAACATCTATTTCATATGGAATCCAGTATGGAAAATAAAGCCCTTTAAAAACAAAGATTCCCTTAAAATACATGGAAGATATTACTGAAGTGTTTAAAACACAATATTGACATTTTAACAGCAATTATTTTAAAACAAAATAATGTGATACAATTCCAGCAGAATTCTTATGTCAAACTTCTGTAGTAGAGGTCAATTGTGGCAGAAAAGTACTTTTTTTTTCCACAGAGAACTGTTGCATATTTTTAAGTCAAGAGGGAAAAGGAAAAAAAATATTTGTTTGGAATTTTTACTGACATTTAACTTCTCAGACCATCTTATTCCTGTGATTGTTATAATTTTTTAATTATGGGATTTGGGATTTTTGCAAATTTGACTAAAAATATTATTACAGTAACAAATCCGAAGAGATGAGGAGTAGTACATGTGGATTAAATGACAGATAAATCCCTCTAAAGCAAGTCTTCATTTCTTAAGTAAAGTCCTTCATTTGTAAACCTCATTTCAATTTTTACAGAAATAAATTTCAGCACATTTTTAGCTATCTGGACATCTTAGGGATTTTTTTTTTAAGGATCTATCTATACAAAAATAAATTTATTTACACGTGTGCGTATACATACATATATATATGCGTATAGGCTTTTAAAACACTTACATATTACTAGTAAAAGATAGTGAAGTTTCCAAATCTTAAAACATTTCCTCTGCTTGCACTCTCCAATGTAAATAATGCTTACCGTGGTGAGAGACTTCCTCTGGGTGAACCTCCTCTGCCAACAAGGCTGCGGCTATTATCTCCAAGATCTTGATCTGCAGTGTAAATATTTCACAGCTGATAAATCGACTCTTCTTAGACAAGAGTTTTAAAGCTGAGGTAGATATTTTTAAAATACCTTAAATCTCAACTTCTCTCTGTAGTTACTCTGAAGAGTGAATACGTAACTAGTTTAAGATTGCTGAACTGTAGCATGTAAGGTGTTGTCCTTACACATTTCTGAGGCTGTACCAGGCCATGGATTATGTTCACTTCTTTCATTCCTTTCAGTTTTACAGCACAGAAGCGTGGTTTGCATTTGCAGTACCCTCCCCTCAGCCACTTTTAATTTCTACGGTGAAAGTAATGAATCACAGCTGTGGACAGCTAATCTGTATGCTTATCACAGCAAATCCTGATGCTCTGTATTTTTTTAACACTTTGCATCCCAAAACAACTCATAAAATATATAATGCATTAAACTTACCACTGCCATCTAACAAGCGCACATTATTCTGCAAATTTACTGAAAACTTTATGAAAGCATATAATTCACTAATTCCTATTTATAAGCAGAAGCATAAGAAAGTCCCTTGCTAAAAAGGTAGTAAAAACAAACAAAAAAGGCCTCATTAAATATACGAAAACGTTTTGCTTGGAAGGACTCAAAAGGGTTATTTTCCCTTTGGCCTCTCAATAAAATAACCCTATCTGCCCCCTTCAAGGTTGCCCTCCCCCTATTCTAAGTCAAGCGACCTCCGACCTCTTGGAGGGCAAAGACATGACTGATCCATTCTTGGTAAACTGCTAAACTCATTCCCTTCCCCCAAACAGGCATGACTACTACGACATGTCAACAAATCCTTACGGAGGGAATGAAACAAAGCAAAGCCACCGCTCATTAAAACTGTAGAGGACAGCAAATGGTACAAAAAGCCAATCGGTAAATATTCACAAGATTATTAAATGCTGCAGAAGTTCTCTAACCGGATCTCTTTCACACGAAGTTGTATGTAATGCAATTTCATGAATTATGCAAATAAAGGTTTAAACTATTCACGACAAAACCCAGAGCTGTGTTACTCTCTTGCAAAGAGCTTGGAACTGAACACATCAATCACAGAAGTCACAGGAGACATTGTTGCATTCCTGCCTGCTGATGGCTCTGCTTAAACATTTACATTTCAGACACTTTAAGGAAAAAAAAAAAAAAAAAAAAAAGGCAAGAAAACCCGCACTGTTCTGCAGGACAATTGAGAATTTACTTCCAACACATAATAACTTTATACAGACATTTAATAACCAAACGTTAAGCAGAGTTGAAAAATAAAATTTTACAATTATTTCAAAAATCTTAGGTCTGTAAAGTTGCACATTTGTCACCAGCAGCGGGAAGCTTACCTGCTTGGCTGTTTTCAGACTGAGCTATAAGTGCTGCCATTGCTGAATTTGGATTCAGCCTATTGCCGTACATGTGAGATGGAGGCAGACTGAAAGAAGAGCCAGGTAGGGTGTTTGCCTGGAAGAAACCAATTAAAACTTGAATTCTGTTTTTTTAAAAGGGGGAGAAATGATAAATATATTTTAAAGAAGCCTTCCTAATACACAAGTATTAATTTTTTTGAAGTTGAATTTTTTTAAAAAACTGAATGCATTTAAAAGAAAAAAAATATTCTTTTCCATTTGTCAGAGCAGAAACAGAATTGCAGTACTTTGAAAATATATCACATTTTAAAGCGCGTTTTACTTCTTGTTGGCAAGATCTGTTAATAAAAAAACCTTCTAATAAAAAATTACTGCAGCAAATATTAAAAATACCCAAATTGCATTTTAAAACCACCACCGTGCAGCAGGATGGGTAGACTTCCTTGCAATCCTGAAGTATGTACTCAGTGCTAGGACTTAGTAGCATGGTGACCATGTGGTTATCCTACTAATTATGTAATCTTATTAAACCATTTACAAAATAAGGGCAGGTAGACAACAGATGTTTCACAAATGCTTGGGTTCCTTACATCACAAGCCGGCTGTGGAGGTCAAAAGGTCCAACTTTCAGCTCTATAGTTTAACTACAGAGAGCCATATTTCCTTTGCTCGGCTCCGTCATTAGTAAAACCTGCACACTATTTTGTTACTTCCTATTTTGATAGACTTGGAAGCCTGGTGGTTTTTTTGTTTTGTTTTGTTTTTTTTTAAAGAACGCAAACAGCCATTACAAGTATGTTTTCTATACAATAGGGGGCTCGCCGAATCACAGCTTTGCCCTGACCCCATATAAGGAACTGTATTTTTGGCAGCTGGCCAGCTCTACTTATTGAAGAGCTCCCAAAGTTTGTGTTCATTCATGTTGCTAACCACAATTCTGAAGGTCTCTGCTGGGACTTGTGCCAAACAAGCGAAAATGAACCCTTAAACAGATGAAGCTAAGGAGGCTGGCCAAAACCTTGCATAATCCAACGCAATAAAAATACCTTCTTCCTTGGCTGCTTACACTTTTTCCCTTTCGAAGAAAAAGATTTGTGTCAAGTGCTGAGTTGCAGAGACAGGCAATCAAAGAAAAAAAAAGGCATTGCTGCTTATTAAAAAGGCATTTTCCTACCTGATAAAAAAAATTACTTTGGAACAAGGGGGGGGGAA
>WKFP01014267.1:329350-344072 GCA_011057875.1 Pterocles orientalis
AGAAAGTCAAAAAAAAAAAAAAAACCACAAAAAAAAACCAACAAACCCCACACCACCACCACCACCCAAAAAACCTAACTCCAATTGGTTGTGATTTCCCTTCACAAAACCTATATTGGCTCTTCGCCAAAGCATTGTATTTTTAATTAATTTTTTTAAAAATAGTTCCTGTCAATTTGTGCAACAGAGATGTCACCCAATTTTGGGTGAAATGAACCAACAGGTTCAAAAGTTACAAGACAGAAGTCACAGAGATACACTGGCATAACACAAGCCTTATTTCTTTAGGAAACCAGTCCAGGAGAAATGTATAAAAATATGAACGGCCACCGATAACAACAAAGTGTTATTTGATATTGAAATGTATGCTATGTTGGCACGCACACAGTATTTCTGCTATGCATGACTATACACAGACACGCACATGTGCACATACATGTGAGTAGGTATGTATTAAGCTTGATTTTAATTCTTCAGGTTTATATTCACCATCTTAAATCACTGTAGACTCCATAAATTAAAAGTTGATGGCTTACATGCACACAAAAAGGTATATTTGATACATTCATTGTAAAACTGATTCCTGTCATAAAATGAAAAATACAAGAAACACAAAGTATAAAAACATCGTGTCCAGTACAGTATTCCTTCATACTTTAATCATGGTGGCTCTCTATAACTATAACTTCGTACTCTCCTGCCTTGGTAAATGCAATCTTGACCAACTCAAATTCATATAAAATACTACCATAAAGACATTTTTTCTGGTTCATTACTTCAACTATGTCACCACTCTGCACTCCCCCAGTGCCTCCCTTATCCCTTCACCATCAAACATGAACTACGTATCTTCATTTGGATGACCTTTCAAATACAAAACTATAGCATATATGTCAACTTTCATTTGCTATCAAGATGTCAGCCTTGGCCACCTCTTTGCCAGGGCTAGCCTTAGTTGTCCATTTGTCAAATCTCCCAAATAAATCACTCTGTTCTGTAACTAAGACTAGCATTTTTGCATGAAACATGCAAAACTTCAGATTTTCCTCTTTTAAATCCTTTCTTAAAACATTTTTCTGATAACAGACATTGGTTAGACCACTGATGAACTGTAGCCAGCCGGCATTTATGCCACTAGTCATAACACAGTCATTAGTACTACACACTTCCACAGACCACTTTTTAAAACCAATGTGATTGGGATTATGTAATACTACAGGAAACTTCTAGCCACTAAAACATTTTCACACAAATATGTTTATTAACCTATTTTCCAAACAAATTATTTTAACATTGAAAATAAGCAGGTGAATAACATGGTTTGCTCTCTTAAACTCTTGTGGTAGATTACCTGAGTTGCAGCAACAACAGTAGTTATAGAAGGCGCAGTTGAAGGCGATAGAGCTCCCACTTGCTGCAAGTGGCTTGAAGCCTGCTGAGGTAAATGAGAACTGGAAACGGGAGTGCTAGATCCTGAGCCAGATACTGCATTTGGAAATGATACTGCTACATCATTGCTGCTAAAAATACCTGAAAAAAATTACAAAAACAATTACATGCATCTCTCTCTCTCCCCCTCCCTCTGTTTTCTAATAATCATGTAAATATGCAGTAGAAAATTAATCAAGACAAGCAAGATCACTTAATAGATAATGCAGAAAGTTCCTGTGTTGAAATTCTAACCGTGCTGATTGATAAAAGTGCTCTTGTCATTTGACATTCTACAGATTGATTCAGTTCTAAGTTTCTGTAAAACATGTGTGATAAATCAAATATTTATGTGCATTACAAACTGCTCAAATATTAACAGTAGCAGAATTTTTGGCTAAAATGACTGCCTGCAACTGAGTCTGCTATCAGAGTTTGTTCTTTCAATTAATTACTGTAAAAGTTAAAGTAGATAAAGAATGAAGTATTGGGCTAACTGAACATACACAAGACAAATGGAAAAATACTTTTTAATTTAAAGTAAAATGTTTCTGAATAACATACATTTGTTCAAAACTGTAATTTTGGCAACTAATCATCAGCTTGTGCATCTTCAGAAAAATACTGACAGCAAGTCTGAGGACAAACTACTCAGATTTGCTGGTAGAACTGGTGGTATTTTGTTTATTCACAAACTAAAACTCCAGCCGTGATCTAAGAATGCTTGACTAGCATTTCTGCTAGAACAGCCAACAAGTAAATGACTAAACATGCTAACATTAGTTAGACTTGTACGTTAGCAATTTAAATAGTTCATACCCCTCTGTGAAGCCATTACTTCTGTTCATCTACATGCAGGGTAAAGTTCATTATACAGGTTGGGGAGAAAAACCCTACTGACCAGAAGCCCAGGACAAGAAGTAGTACCTGTCTATGAAACTGTTAGGCTCCACGTGCATTAGATAAGTGAGCTGTCAGCTGGCCAAGGAATATCAAGCATGGTAGCACTGAACTGCAGTTAGAGGAAGAGTGCCACAGGGAGTAAACAGAAGTAGAATGAACATGGTTAGATCAAAAAAAGCAACAGAACTGAAATGCCAGTTAGAAGGCAAAGGGTGGAGCTAATTTGTCACTCATACAAATAATGATTTGAAGAAGGCAGTGACAATAAGATACGCAATCTTAAAACACCACTCGCCACTCAGCAATCCCTCTAAGCACAGGCAGTCAAGGGAGACTAACATCACCCAAACCCACGCATAATATGCAAACACTGATGCATCTTAAATTCCCTGCCTCTATTAACTGTCAAGAAAAATGGAAGAGAAAACCAGCCAGACCCAGCAGAGAAAGAAGATATGAAAGAAACAGCTGAAGACACATTCCAACACTCTTTTCCTGCCTAACCAAGGTTAGTGACTTCCTATCATCTTCTCCCCAGTCTTTTCATAATAGCACAATTCCATACCTGCTCTGCTTTTCTACTGACCTTCGTATCTTTTCCCATTTAGCACACCTTCTTGGGTCATATTCCCCTCCTTTTCTTCCCCATCACCATCCCAAAAATACACGGTTATGGCATTACTAGCAGTTAAGACCTTTAAAGAGTTCACTTTGTTATGACTTTTCTCCATTTATATCTGCCTCATCTAACTAGACAGTAAACTCTACGGATCCTGCTCTAGATTTGTCCCTGCACACCACCAAAATGAACATGACTAACAAAGAGCCTTGCTACTGAGTCTGCTCTTAAACACGATATAATTAAAAGCACAAAAACTTAAATACACCCCAGGTCCTCAAAAGATTTTTCTTTAAAACTGCATTCAATCAAATATTTCAAATGAACAAAATGGATTATATTTTTGACCCTTTGTGTTTCGAATGCATTAAAACAACTAAATGTACAAAAATTCTTGAAAAAGATGAGACTCTCATGCAATTATCTGCTCCAGGAACAGTGAATTTTAAGGGTAAAATAATGAAATATCACAACATGATCAAATCATAACAGCTTGTCACCACAAATTCTATCACTCTCATAAAACGTCAATGATAATGAATGGAGAAAGCAAAATTTTTGGTGAGAGTCAAGTACTAAAAAAGGTATTTTTCCAGAAAGGTACAACAACTCCAAAGTTTTAAAGCTATTGTCGATTTTTCAAAACCTCACATACTTAATAACGGCAGAGCTGCTGCTGCTTCTATTTTAATGATAAGGTTTATTCTTCCTCTTAAAAATAAAATTGTGGAATACAAGCAGATAGTTATAAAATTATGGGCAAAAAACTATTTCAAAAGAAAGACAAGCAGTGAACTAGTTTGCCAGTGGGATGAGGCAAGCATAGAAATAAATCCTCGATTTTCACACCATTTCAAAAATACCTGTATAAAAACTATGTTCATACTGCATTAGAAAGCAAAGAAAACATATTTAAAATGTCTCAAATATATCAAGTCATCCTTTTGAGGTTTTGGCAGAGATAAATCCCTTTCTGGATCAGGAAGGAATAATAACGAAAGCTTGTACAAATCACTATAAACCACATTAATGTTTAAAACAAACAAACCACCTTGAAGTCCTTCCCATACTACTGAAAAGCCAAACAGCCGTAGCTTGTGATGAAGTGCACTGTGTAATTTGCCAGAGGCATAAACAGCATGGTTAAATACAATCTTCAGCATGTTAAACAGACCACAGTTCTTCAATGCAGGTGGGAATGGACAGGTAAACACTGTTCAGGTAAAGTACAGCTGTGCTAAATACCACTACAACAGCTGCAGAACGCATTCTGACAGATAAAATGCACGTATAGCCTGCATTGCTGGAGTGAAAGGCTTAACAAAAAAGCAACTAAAAAAAAAAAAAAAGCATCTCTGGCCAAGAAATAGCTGCCTGCTTAGCACAGAAGGGTTGTACTATAGAGCAGGGAACACATCAGATTATGAAGATTAGAGAAACCTATATTCTTTTTGCTGACAATCAATGATTAAATAGATAATAGAGGAAATAACTTCAATATAGTAAAAAACAAAACAGCCTCAAATCAGAACTAGCTGTGCAGCAACATACACCAAGTGGCACACAGAACAGTTTCAGTGATGTCATTCAAAATCTCAAAATTAAGTAGTTACATGAACAGAATTAACATTAAATTCTGTCTTTCAGTGTTGCATCTCACAGACGACACCAACACACTAAATACATACTTTCCCACCATGATTTCTCTATCTAGCTACAACATCCCGTTCTTTTTATTTTCTAGTACTACAGCACACTACATTACTCAGCTCCCTTACATTCCCTTCCTATGCTTGTGATTGCCTAGTTCAGCAAGAGACCAAGAGACCAAACCAGGCTGTGGTCACTCCTGTAGCCATACACTGTTCATCCCTATTACAGGAACTTACATATTTTAGACTCCTGTATCAAGTTTGTTCAAAATTGGACAACAGGCTCAAAACTTACTGCAGGCCAAAATCAAGAGAGATAACATGTAGGCTGCTTCCTTAGGAAGCTAAGAAAATGTTCTCCATACCATAAAGCTGTATTTTCTTTTTTAATTCAGTAACTCGAAACTCTTGCAACAATTATGAAAAGAGGAATTTATCTAAGATATCTACCAGAGGTTGCTGTTCCTAGCATCTTGCCAAAACTTAAGGAATAAGTAGAAACTGATCAAAGAGTTTTTTAAAAAATGTAAACTTGAAACCCTACAAAAGTTGCACAGAACTACAGAACCTTCCTAACTGGGGGAGGACAGATGGACACGGGGCAGGAAATTTTACGTTATAAGAACATCTTTACAAAAACTGAAGCTATATACACATTTTCAGTACCTTCACTTCCTGTGATCTCAAGAAGTCTCCCCTAAAACCATGACAACTTTCTACATAGAGCAAAACGGAAAAGTGTCTTTGAATGAAGCAGTCCATTAATTAGTATCTAAACATGCAGAAAAAGTAAGTTTAGTTACACAAGAAAGAACACCTTCTGTTCCAGTAGAATATCAATAGTGGAAGAAACACCCACTATTTGTTATTTTGTAATAAGGCCATAAGCTAAAGTGTGTCTAATGCTAAACACAAGAAATAAAAACAGGTTGTGACACAGTTGTCTAAAAAGAGAAATAAGTTGTGTTTGAAACTGCCAAGCCAGCAACAATATTTCATTTCAATTCATCAGAGATAATTAAACTATAGCTTTGCTGCTAGGGCCAACCTAGCATTTGAAATCTAGGAGTCAAATAATCATGCTGGCTCCAGCTGCTGGTGAGCAAAGAGGTAGAGTTCATTTTCAGATAGTTTTCTACAGGATTCTGCAGTAACAGTTCTAGAAGTGCACAGAAGTGATAGTTACAGATCAGCAGCCTGATAACAAGCCAGCATTTCCCTCCCTTTCAGTGACTGGGGGTCCTTTTTTGATGGAGCACAGCAGCCTCTGTCACAGATCAACAGTCAATACCCTCCTTTTATGAAAGGCATACTAAAGGACACTGTGTCCTCTCCATGATAAGGTAGAAGGGAAAAAAGCTCCCAGACTCAAAGTACCCTAAGAGTACACACCACTGGCAGTACAGGGGAGCAGGAAAGATAAAAAATCAGGTACAGATTTTCAAAATGGAACAACTATTCTAGTTTCATATCTATTGACAGAAGGCAGACTGCCATAATTATTCCCTTTGAAAATACTCTATAGATTTGATTTTCAGGCAAAAACCAAAATATCTGACAAGAACCTTCACACAACCGAGGAACACGATTTAGCATGCCAACGTCACATACATGATGAATCAGTGATCTAAGAACAAGGTCATATCATCTGAAGCCTGCTATCAACCTCCATTAAAATTAACCCCAAATCATTGACAGCTCAGCTAGCAAAAGTCGTTTAGTCAATCTCCCCTGCCTACTTCAATTCCTATATTCATGATCCTGACTGTACAGGTATCTACAGTCATTCAGAAATGTATTCAGTAACAGGGTGGGGCATGAAGATCAGAACTGATCCATGAAGCTACCAGAATGGTCTACTCCCCTGTTCAGCTAGTCTCACATCCTATAGCGAACAACATCATTTTGTACTTGATCCCACATTCATTAATGACCACATGTGTCAGTATTCCAGAACCCACTCTTCAACAAACTGTAACAGTGAGGAACGCATATACCTGCTAACTAACATGAAACAACACATGAGCTGCTTAAGCCAAGCTCCAGGCAGTACACAGTCCTCAATCAGGCTTTTAAGTACACGACTTCAGAAACTGCCTAAACCACTGTCAGAAAGGTTACCAGCTCATTGTGCAGAGTGTGCCTCCTCGTACTTTGAATTAATCCAAGCTGCTACAGGTCTTACACTACAGCCCTCCATGGCAGGGCTCAAAACCACATTTTTCACAGCTCAGTGAAGGCTGACTTGCTCTTTGAGGGAGGAGGTTTGAACATGACATACTGGACTAGGAACACAGGTAGACTGTCTCATTTCTCTAGTCCAGTATATCCATCTCTAACAGCAACCAATAGCAGCTATACAAGGAAAAGCACAAGCAAAGGAGAAGCATTAAATAATACTTTCCTCAAATATTCTCCCAGCCTCTAGAAATCTACAACTTATGGATTTTGAGATTGAGGAATGGTCTTCGTAATTAGTAGCCTTAAATTTGCTTCCAACCCTGCCTCAATGAATTTCTTCCCATCCTTTCTCAACAGTTGTAACTTCTCACACCATGTCCCATGGCAAAGTTATACCTCAGTTAAACCGTGCTGACTTTTTTTTGGGGGGTGGGAGTAGAAGACAGGGAAGACACAGGGACAAACCTCCTTTCATTTGTTTCCTCTAGATGTTCTGATTTCCCACAATAAATCTTTGAGATTGCCTGTTTAAGGTTCAGCTTTATGAAACAGGACACACTGAGAATTTCACGCTTATTCTAGTCTGATTCAACAAATTTTGAAGTACTCTTCTAGAATAACAGCAATAAGATAGAGAGCTCCATGACCATATCCAAGACACACATGCTTAGTGCTACAGGAAAGCCCTGTGGTTCAAGTGTGTCACAGCACAGAAAAATCTGTGCAAGAAGGAAAAGTCAGGCAGATATGGAAAATTAATTTATTAATAAAGATCTTGACTTTTATTTAGATGTTCACTTTTGTCATGATGAGCTAAGCCAGGCGAGCCTAAGTTACATTAATCCGACATACCAAAACCAAAGCCATTTTAGTGCCACTAAACAAGTATTCCTGAGTAGAATTCAGGACCCTTGTGATCTATGTTTCATTCACAACACTTAAGAACTATGTTTCTTATTGATTTCCAGGGAGAACTTCATGTGTCTGCTTAAGATCTCTGAAAACCTATCATAGCTTCAAACCATTCTGAGAGAAATCTATCTCAGCGCTGAAATGGTGAGTCACCAGAAACACAAGATTCCTCTTCACTGTTAACATAATATCGTCTTTTAAAGGAGTCTCTGCTTCAAAAGTATTTTCTTTTTCAGATTCCAGCAATCTGAAGTTGGTGTCTTTGAAGACATACTGCAGGATGCTTGATTAAGACAGAATTTTCAATAGGAGGACCACTAGTGAGGCTAATGAATGACAACGGAAATTCTGGTGTCATTAGTTATTTCTGGTGGTGGGGAACAGCTGTTGCCTGAACTGCTGTTCAGACTACACATAACTGTCATTAGCACCAACTAAAGCTTTAACGGGGTATTCTAGCAACTCACAGACATTTAGTTTATACTTAAGGTTGCAATATTGGACAACTGAACAATAATACTTCATTCAGTTTGACAACCAAATAATAGTACACCATTATTCAATAGTCAAAAAAAATGGGCATAAAGGAACTATTTCAGGATGACTTTGTAATTTGTCCTTCTCTTACTCTTCCTTTTTTAAATTTATACGGTTTAGCTGAGTGCTACTGTCCCCATGCTTCAATACAGGCAGATGTCTTTTTATCAACACTGTAAAAGTCTGCCCAAGTTGGGCTAGATTCAAAAATTTTAACTCATTCATGCTCAGTAAAGATTCTGACTAGTTTAGGTTATCTCGTTAAAAAACTTACATCACATACACCAAATTTTGCCTGCATCGATGCAGAGGCCAAGTCTACAGAACTGAAAACTTTCATTGGAAACGTGCTGTCCTAAAGCTGATCACAGTGCTAGGACTGGCACGGTGGATGTGTTCTGTGCTATGACTCTCCTCCCTGCAACTCACAAATTAGCGTAAGACAGAACAGGGATAAACAGAGACCTGCCAACAGGAACAGGAGTAAGAAATGAAACACGGAAGACAGAATGAGTGAGAATAGAAGTAGCCACAGAAAGGCTACAACCATTACAATTTACAGCTAGCTCTAACATAAAATTAAAACATTCAGGTCATCACTCCCCATAGTCTTTTTTTAAAGTACGCACTAAAATCCCCAACAGATATGTATGTCTTTACTCCCTCCTGCTTTCCAGTGGTAGGCCCATAAAAATGATGCAGAAGAGATGAGACTTCAAGGTCAAGTCAAAAAGTTTGACTGTAAGGTCCAGAGTAAGACTGAGAAGGACAAAGCAGTTATCACACAGTGAATAGCAGTGAAAATTTCACATCTCTCAACTGTGATTTTTCTGGGTTTTTTAAAACAAGTTTTTTTGAAAAGCATGAAAAATATAGTAAGTTGGCGATAAAACTAAGAAACAGAGCAGTAAGTAACTCACTGGCAAAACTGCAGTGTGCTACTTCAGCCTTGAAGTGTCTTGAGTCCTTATAGCAAAACAGGCATCTTTACAGAATGATACAACCTGCATGACTCTGTTTTCTAGTCCTCTTTTTTAACTAACCTTCCCAAATGTGTTCAAGTTTTTAGTTATAATCCTTCCTCCTTTACACTTTGTCAGCACCAAATTCAATTTACAGGCTTCAACCATCACCTTTATACCAGCGTAACTATCAAATGAACCTCTCTGCTCCAACTTGTATCTGTCTCCACTCAAATCAAAACTCTGTTTTTCCTTTTCAGTACTTTCTTGCTGATGTGCAGCCAACTTAAACTCAGTGCAATTTAAAAAAAAAAAAAAACAAAAACAGCTCCTGACACACTGTCTCCATCAAAACTCTTACAATGACTATTACAATCCTCATCATTCTGACTCATAATCTCAATATGCTATTGGAGTAAATTATCTTCCTGTATTTAAATATTTATCTCACATTTGAATACTTTCTTTTCATCCTATACACACGGTAAGATCTTTCCTTGCTGTTTTTTCTATCTATTTCTATCTACCCTCACTGATTTCACCCATATATACGCTTCTGCCAAAACAAGAGTATGCAAAAAAAACATGCAAGAAGGGTGGGAGGTGCGGGCTGGGCAGGAGGTAACTAACTTTAGAATCTTACTTAGAGAAACATGGGAAGGTAGATAAAACACACACACAAAAAACAAAACAAAACAAAAACCACAGGCAGATGAGATGATAAATCCTGTCCAAACACTGTTCTAAAACAAACAACATGTAGGTAACATTATGCTGCCCCACGATAATGAGCATTATTATTGCTTGACAAGAAAGCATACAACATTAAAGTAACCACTTTCTGCTGTACCCTAACAACTTCTACGCTGGAGTTAGGAATACACAATCAGGTTTTTTTCTAAAAGTGCAATGCGAAAAGAACTCATAACAAATGGTGTTCCATCATTTTCTATTCTGCACTGTTGTGAACCTATACCTCTTCAACATTAAACAGCAAAAAGGCTCTGCTTATAAAACAGCAGAAACTCACCAAGTCCAAATTCAGCACACTTTGTCAGATACCCTTCAGATGTTTTATTTTTGTTCAGAAAAATGGTGAGCTTGCTTTCCTTCATCTCAAAGCTGGTTCAGAGCACTGTATACCTGGGAGAGTGAGAGGGAAACCCTATATCAAAAGGAAAAAAGCTAAACCTATTTTACTAAAGCAAAGCAAACCTAGAGAAATTTCAATATTTCTCACCACATGTAGACTATGAAATATAAATTTAATGTAATATTAATTTTTTCAATTATTTAAGAGACCCACCACTACAGACATCTGCCTAACAGATGTAATTTGTGGCTCTGACAGTGTGAAAAGCAAAGTGCTATAAAACCTTAACGACTGCTAGCTTAAAACGCAAAGAACTTCACCATGAAAAGTTTAAACATTTAAATTTTTTGCAAATGCTGAACTCCGAGTCCACACAATTCACAATGTATAAACCACTCCTCTTCCAACATACATATATAGCAAAAAGAAAATCACAATTTGCCTGACACCAATGGATAAAAAAATTCCAATTTTTATTAACAGATTGCCTGACACCAATTAAATATAACATTGAGAATGAAACTTGATCATCTTCAAAACTAGCCTTATGAGAGGGTTTTAACTGTAAATACTGCCTCCTAAATCTTTCAGTAACTTGTGAATATAGCTGTGATGGTTTCCTACTAATGAACAAAAGCCCTGAAAAAGTAAACCAAGTTCTAATTTAATAAGATATATTTCATTTCCACTGGCCATGAGTGAATACAGAACTAAGGGTACAAAGCCAATATGGAATACTAAAGGGAAACGGCAATTAGATACCTTAAAGATTCAATATTGCTCCCTCTGAACTTGATAGCACTGTTATCAGTGACACAAATGGGCAGCATTGGGCTGTCAGAACAAAGAATGGACAAAACAAGGCTACCTTCACATGCTGTACTTGTAGTAATTTAAGTAGTCAGGAAGGCAAGTGGGAGAATGCCTGAGGTAGACACCACTATAACACACCTATGAATGGAGCACAGAAGAAGAACTAGAAACACTATTCACAAAATTAAAGAAAAGAATCTCAGAACTAGAATAAAACTGTTATCATTTTACTGCACACATACAAAAAGATCATAAAAAGAGAACTGAGGAACTATTGACCTATCAGGCTCCTGCAGACAATCTACAAAGTTTTCCCTCAAGTACTGAACAATTGACTCACTGCAGATCTGTATTTCACCCAATCCATAGAATATGCAGACCTTCAATCAGGCTTTTCCACAAAAGGCTACCCTTTGTGATAAATGAACCTCTGAAAAAGATTCTAATATAACTTACCATTATGTATGGTATTCATCAACTTCGAGAAAGCTTTTGAGTTAGGAGAAAAAGGGCTTCGTGTTAAGATCATGTTTAACAGACACACAAAAGAATATATGTATAGACAGGAATTTCAGTGAACAATAATACACCTCAATACATCTTTCTTGGATTAGAGCTCTGATCATTTACAGTAGCTCGAATTGTAAAATGGATTTATTTCTATCCACTATAATTTTTTTACTTACATTTCTTTTGTCAGTGTTTGCTAGCTTTTAAATGTCGAGTATAAGAACATTTCGGCACATGCCAATTAGCTGCATTCTAAAGCTACTATTACAAAGAAAAAAATCAAATACTTTCCAGCAACAATCAGTCTTCCCAACAAAAGACTAATTTTCATTTTATGGAGGGAACAAATTTAGAAATTTAAACTGAAGCTGCTTTGCTAATTTTAATCGAGGCATCTTTTTTGCTGCACTGCTAAATTGACACTAACTCAAGCAATCAAGAAGTTTAACAAAAAAATAGTTGTGTCTCCTGGACTTAGGCACCTCAGTTGAAAAAGAACTCAAATGTGTAGAGAGAAAAAGCATCCACCTGGTAGTACACCAAAGGAGACGCTCACAGGAACTTCCTTTTCTTGAAGGGTTGGAGTTTTTAAAGAATATTGATCTCTGACCACGAAGTGCCAGAATACACTCGCATGCTCTGCTGGGTAGCTAGAAATCTCTGTAACTCAGCCTCCACACAACACTTCTATGCCCAGTTGCAGAGTGCTGGCGGTCGTGCACAGGGCCCACCTCTTCCACTTACGCCACCAATTTATTCATACTTAGGATAATGACCTCATGACTACAAAAGTATTTTAGTTCCAATTTACTAGTTCACTCTTTCCCACTACTAATGAACAAAAGCCACAGTTTACACGTTTGGCTTGAGAAGATGATAGAAGGAATGATTTTGCAGGCAAGAGTACAGCAAACACCTCTGTCATACTTTCATGGGTGAGTTTTCTACCTGCATCAGCCTTTGAGGCCTGACTGTAATAATTGTTCATGTTCCAATAGGGTGACTGTCTTTTATGCTTCACTTTCCTTTGCTCTCCCCACAACTGGCAGCTACTAAAGACTACTATCATAAGCCATTTTCTAACTGCCAGACTCTTCTGAACATCAGGAATCCAAAAACATGAATTAACTACAAAGACAATTTAAACTTCTGTCCTTGCTACTAGAATACTACAAAGCTAATCCAAAGTCATTTGAAAAAAATAATTCCTTGCCTTTTACCTACTGTCTAAACTTGAATAACTAGCAAAGCTACTGCCATGGAAAAAACTTTTAAAATTTAGAATGTTTTCATTAAAACAGTACAGACCAAGTCTGTAATGGAAAAAAACAAACACTAATGGTTTTTAAATTTTGTAGTAGAGGAAAAAAACACCACAATATACAAAATTCTGGATGATTCTTGACAAAAGTGTATTAATTGGATAAAAATTAAACTGGTAATTTTAATTAATCTTCGCAAAAGTTTTCAGAGAACTAACAACAAAGTACAAAAATACACTTATAATAAAAACTCTTACTTTACAAGGCAAAACACATCCCACTAAGAAGCACAGAGTTAATATGGCTGGGATTACATACATTATATTATTGGGAAAAATTCTGCCTCAGGTGCAGAGGCCACGATGCAACTGCTGTCTGCCACCCTTAAGCACAGAATCATTTCACCCACACTTACTCTCCAGAGCCTTTAGTTGATACCAGTTCACTCCGGTTATGCACAAGGAATAGCAGCCATTTTGACACACCACTGCTTTTGATACTAAGGAAAGCCCCTCTCAAATTTAAAGAACTGCTGGGTAGGCTTTTGGGGGGGCCCGGGGTAGGGGTGTTTTAGGTTTTTTTAAACAAGCATAGCCCTAGATTGCCTGAAGCTACACCTTTTGTTTTTGTTATTTTAAAATTGTACCACACAGGAGCTATCCATTAACCCAAACCATCACATGCATTGTATTCCCAAGAATCACTACGAGATTTCAGAAAGTTTTAAAGCAGAATACACTAGATATGCCCCAGTGAAAAATATACTACTACGAGATACACACTTCATAGACAAATGAGGAAGGGATGCAGTTAAAGAGCTGACAAAACAATTCAGTAGGCCAAGCCAGCAACATGGGGTTAAAACAAGTGGTTGTCTGGCAACTCAAGAACATACATAAAAATAAAGTAAGAAAAAGAAATTGCAGTAGAACCCCCTTCAACTGCAGCTACTAAATGTGAAAAAAAAAAAGAAAATAGATTTTAAAAGTCTTTTTAACATTCACATTATACACAACCCTTAAGAGAACAGTGCCAATTCCAGGTGTCGTGGGTTAAGCAGAGGAGAGTTAATTTTTTTTTTCTTTCTTCCTTCTCTTCATAAATAGTTAGCAAGAAGTTATGTTTTGGATTCCTGCTCAGGTGAAAACTGATAAGAAGGAACATTTATAGTTATTGCCAGGATACTCTCAAGGACAAATACATTCAGCCTCTCTCCTCTCCACAGACAGAGCGGGGGGAAGACAGTCTGGCTTCTAGCTTGGGATTTGCTTTTAGGTTAAGATTGAGAAGCAGACTGACCAGTTATTCCATCCCATGCACGTCATACCCAGTATATAGGTAAGGACCCTTCCAGGAGATCTCTCTCTTTCACTTCCTTTGGGCTCCGGATCATCTCGCTTCGGGTACCTGCACTTGCTCTCCCAAGGCTTTTTTCCCCCCCACAGACACCGTTAGCTCTCGGCCTGGGAAACTCATTATCTCCGTTCCGTGCGTTTCGGGATTCTCCCTCCCCGGGGGGGATCATTAGCTGTTTTTTTTTTTCCCCTGCTTCGGTCAGCTCTCGGCCTGGGACGCTTGGGCTGTTATCTACGTTCCGTGAAGTGCCTCTGGGAGCGGTGCACACCCCCTCCTCTGGGGTCATTGGCCGGGAGCAGGCTGGGCCTTTGGTCATCAGGTGGGGAGGGGCAGTATCACTGTGTATCACATTGTATATTTGTATATAGTATTATTTCCAATATTATTGTAGTTTAGTTATTAAATTGTCCTTATCTCAACCCACGAGTCCTCTTTGCCATTTGCCTCTTTAATTCTCTCCCCTATCATTGGGTGGGGGCAGGGACTGTGTGAGC
>WKFP01014267.1:351885-369761 GCA_011057875.1 Pterocles orientalis
GGTAGTACACCAAAGGAGACGCTCACAGGAACTTCCTTTTCTTGAAGGGTTGGAGTTTTTAAAGAATATTGATCTCTGACCACGAAGTGCCAGAATACACTCGCATGCTCTGCTGGGTAGCTAGAAGTCTCTAACTCAGCCTCCACACAACACACTTATGCCCAGTTGCAGAGTGCTGGCGGTCGTGCACAGGGCCCACCTCTTCCACTTACGCCACCAATTTATTCACACTTAGGATAATGACCTCATGACTACAAAAGTATTTTAGTTCCAATTTACTAGTTCACTCTTTCCCACTACTAATGAACAAAAGCCACAGTTTACACGTTTGGCTTGACAAGACGATAGAAGGAATGATTTTGCAGGCAAGAGTACAGCAAACACCTCTGTCATACTTTCATGGGTGAGTTTTCTACCCGCTTCAGCCTTTGAGGTCTGACTGTAATAATTGTTCATGTTCCAATAGAGTGACTGTCTTTTATGCTTTACTTTTCTTTATTCTCCCCACAACTGGCAGCTACTAAAGACTACTATCATAAGCCATTTTCTAACTGCCAGACTCTTCTGAACATCAGGAATCCAAAAACATGAATTAACTACAAAGACAATTTAAACTTCTGTCATTGCTACTAGAATACTACAAAGCTAATCCAAAGTCATTTGAAAAAAATAATTCCTTGCCTTTTACCTACTGTCTAAACTTGAATAACTAGCAAAGCTACTTCCACGGAAAAAACTTTTAAAATTTGGAATGTTTTCATTAAAACAGTACAGACCAAGTCTGTAATGGAAAAAAACAAACACTAATGGTTTTTAAATTTTGTAGTAGAGGAAAAAAACACCACAATATACAAAATTCTGGATGATTCTTGACAAAAGTGTATTAATTGGATAAAAATTAAACTTGTAATTATAATTAATCTCCGCAAAAGTTTTCAGAGAACTAACAACAAAGTACAAAAATACACTTATAATAAAAACTCTTACTTTACAAGGCAAAACATGCCCCACTAAGGAGCACAGAGTTAATATGGCTGGGATTACATACATTATATTATTGGGGAAAATTCTGCCTCGGGTGCAGAGGCCACGATGCAACTGCTGTCTGCCACCCTTAAGCGCAGAATCATTTCACCCACACTTACTCTCCAGAGCCTTTAGTTGATGATACCAGTTCACTCCAGTTATGCACAATTTTTGTGCACAAGGAATAGCAGCCATTTTGACACACCACTGCTTTTGATACTAAGGAAAGCCCCTCTCAAATTTAAAGAACTGCTGGGTAGGCTTTTGGGGGAGCCTGGGGTAGGGGTGTTTTAGGTTTTTTTAAACAAGCATAGCCCTAGATTGCCTGAAGCTACACCTTTTGTTTTTGTTATTTTAAAATTGTACCACACAGGAGCTATCCATTAACCCAAACCATCACATGTATTGTATTCCTAAGCATGACTAGGAGCTTTCAGAAAGTTTTAAAGCAGAATACACTAGATATGCCCCAGTGAAAAATATACTACTACAAGATACACACTTCATAGACAAATGAGGAAGGGATGCAGTCCAGCTTCTAGCTTGGGATTTGCTTTTAGGTTAAGATTGAGAAGCAGACTGACCAATTATTCCATCCCATGCACGTCATATCCAGTATATAGGTGAGGACCCTTCCAGGAGATCTCTCTCTTTCACTTCCCTTGGGCTCTGGATCATCTCGCTTCGTGTGCCTGCACTCACTCTCCCAAGGCCTTTTTCCCCCCCACAGACACCGTTAGCTCTCGGCCTGGGACACTCATTATCTCTGTTCTGTGAGTTTCAGGATTCTCCCTCCCCGGGGGGACCATTAGCTGGTTTTTTTTCCCCTGCTTCGGTCAGCTCTCGGCCTGGGACGCTTGGGCTGTTATCTACGTTCCGTGAAGTGCCTCTGGGAGCGGTGCACACCCCCTCCTCCGGGGTCATTAGCCGGAAGCAGGCTGGGCCTTTGGTCATCAGGTGGGGAGGGGCAGTATCACTGAATATCACATTGTATATTTATATATAGTATTATTTCCAATATTATTGTAGTTCAGTTATTAAATTGTCCTTATCTCAACCCATGAGTCCTCTTTGCCATTTGCCTCTTTAATTCTCTCCCCTATCATTGGGTGGGGGCAGGGACTGTGTGAGCGGGTGTGTGTGGTTTGGCCCGCAGCCAAGGGCCAACTTGCCACACAGGACAAATTAATTACACTTTAATAGTCTGCTACTGTGCTTATCATAATGAACTTTCACAATAAGCATGTGTTAAAATGGAATAAACATGTGAGAAATGGATTCATACCTTTGATTCTTATTTTGGAAGTCTCTTTTTTTGGAATCCTTAAGATTTCCAATAGAAAGTAAAAAGACTGCCATGCAATCATCAAAAAGACAAATATATTGTTACAATTTATCAGAAGGGAACAGAGAACAAAACAAAAAGCAAAATTATCCCACTTTAAAAATTCATGTTGCACCTGTATTTGAAATATTACCTCCACTTCTCAAAAAAGGACATAGTATCACTAAAAGAGATCTGGAACGGCTAAGAAGGATATAGTATGAATCCCAAAAAGGTATCAAGATATCTAGGTCTAAAAAAGATAACGGGGGAAATGACAGAAGTATCTCAGTTATGAATACTGTAAAGATGCTGAGTACTTTTAATGACTATTCACTGTTTTTAGAGGAACGTCAAAACATGATCAGCAACAGCTGTGAACAAAAAAAACATCCTTTTACAATGCATAAAGACATGAAACTCACTTTTCATGTTTCAGATATTAACAGTATAAACGGTTTCAAATACTATTAGACAGATTAATGGAAAAGATCGATTCACGGAGCAGATCAACAGCCACAGATATCCAGCCTTGAGATAAGATGTGAGGAACTCTAGTAAGAAAACATCCTGTTTAACCTAATTCCTTTGAAACAAACTGTTCTAACACAGGCCTCATCGAGTTACATGATGAAGGGCCAACACTAGATCAGTCCTCCTTGTGACTGATGGAGCTAATTCTAGACTTCCCCCAAGCCTCAACACAGAACAGAAGGAGAACTGTTCCCCTACCACTGTTCCCTTCCACAGTCCATAAATTAATACAAGGCAGATGGAAAAAGGTGTTTTATTCTGGAAGGAAAAAAAGAGCTACTGTCTGGGTTCCTGGTATATTGGCAGCTACCTCTTTCCTGACTTTCCTGCACCTGAAGTACCCTTCCACCCACCTAGTTTTCTCCTACAACATACAGCCAAGCTATTGAACTAACATGCTACGGTGTCAAGAATGGTTAGTGATGATGAACAGTAATCATATACCCCAAAAAACACATGCTGCAATAGCTGGACTTCACATTCATTTTTATCCTTTATTTCCCATCTCTGCTGCCTTACACACTTTCCTCTCAGT
Source organism: Pterocles orientalis (assembly GCA_011057875.1). NCBI lineage: Eukaryota > Metazoa > Chordata > Aves > Pterocliformes > Pteroclidae > Pterocles > Pterocles orientalis. Next base: position 355,305 of record WKFP01014267.1, read on the forward strand.
CTTGGCTGATCCTTCCTTTCTTCATCTAATCCTTAGAGTAGCTGCTATTGCTTCAGTTAAAACCTTACAATTATTCAGCTCAGGAAGACTTAGTTGCTTCCAGCTCAGTCATTTAAATTAGCTTCAGAACATCTCACAATTGACCGTGTATTAATACCTACATCCAAATCACCATCCTTTTACTGTTCATTACCCGTTTTTAAAGGAATTTGCAACGCATACAAAAACTAAAGTTAAATTCCAAGCTTACTCCCCCAGCAGTGACTTTGGCCCTTGCAAGGATGTTGCTGTAACAAACCACAAAATTCTTCAGAACAGGAATTATAAAATTAAAAAAAAAATAAATCTGCATTTGAGATTCTTACGTGAAAGCTAACTATATTAACAGCTCATGAGTTGCTTTTTCATTTGTTTGGGGGAATGGGGTGTTTTTGTTGTTTGGTTTGCTTTTTTAAATTTACATGGAACCTCTAATCATTCTTACCAGGAAATCCTTCTTGTAAGTGTTCAAAACAAATAAACAATGGCAAATAGATATAAAGCCAACTCAAGTACAAAGGATCCAACAGGATTACTCATGCACAAGCCCCAGACACGTTTGTATTATTCAGCTCTGTTCACAGCTTCCATGATTCTCAAGTTTCTAGAGCTATACTGGTCCAAAAACCACAGATGCTCACTCTTTCAGACAAAAAGTTCAGGTTTTTTCAAGTTACTTAGTCTAATGAGAACCCTCTTCAGAAACTTCTTACCACTGCATGTAATTCTCCCTCATGAAAACATAAGCAGCAAGCTAGATCACTGTCAAAATTTTCTTCATGTTATCCTTATGGCCTTCCCACAGACACCTCACTTATCTACCACATCTGACACCAAAAAATGAAGAATTATTTTTAAAAGTTGAATAAAAAATACAGAAAGAACAATACGAAGTAATGAGTTTGCATCTAAACTAGGTCTTAAATCCCAGTTTAGTTCAAATGGACAAAAAATTTGCTTTAAATTCAGGATCAGACAAGAAGTAGCTATTCTAACAATACAAAGTAGTTTGTTTCCCTTACTATTTCTTGCATTACCACCACAAAAGCCCTGATAAGAACCATTTTGCTAAGTATTCTGACAGCACACTTTGTGTGTATGGCATACCTGTATACCTAACTCCTACAGCACTTTCTCAGTTGTGCCCTATACTCCTGAAAGGGAAGTTTATTTGAGTAATCTTCTGGAAATACGGTGTTGGCTTACCTGTGCCAACTTTCTGCATTTTATTTATGCTGAGGAGATTTATTAAAAGTTAGCTCACATCCAGGTGGAGCAATACTAAGATTTTGCAGGTTTTAAGCAACTAGCACAAGTGACCTTTGTAAAATATCAGGAACTGCCCTACAGTGAAAAGGCACTGGCATGTATTCTCATTTAGTGGAGTTACAACACATCTTTACATTTAGACAGACACTGGATTTCACAGTTTCCCTTTTTCAAACTTTTCTTAAATAAAAAAGCTACTGGAATGTTCTATTGTATCCACAAATCTATTCCAATCGGTTCCTGCCATTTTAACCAGAGCTAGGTATTTGGACTGTCATCAACCACTGCGTGTGAAGCTACTTGGGGACTTCAAAAATTTCACTACAGATCAAGAACTTGTTCTTAGTCCTAACTCCTCCATGCAACCTGTTTAAGAAAGTAGAATAAATGAGTAAGAAGGAAGCATCAGGAAATGTGGAATTGATAATCAGACACTTGGTCTGATTATATCTGTTTAAAAAAAGCATAGCATACAGACAGTATAGTTCCCATACATCAACACAGGAATCTGTCTACTGTAAATCTTAATAGATCCGTCCCCAAGCAACATCCTTCAGTTAAAAGCTGAATTATTTTAAGGTAACTAGTTTTCCTCATACCACCACATTATATTAGTATTTCTATTTAATTTTTTTGTTTTCTTTCCAAAACTTTACAGGGAAATCTCAGAAATTATTACAATAATCAATGATAGCTCTAGACATCAGAGCCTCTTCTTATATAGAAATTAATCACCCCAATCATAATCCTGAAACAACTTTCAGTCAGTTTAACTTCTGATACTGCAGCTGTTCACACCGAATAAATGGAAAATTTAAATGCAAAGTATATTTCCTTCTGATTCTAAAAAAAATTGACTCTAGTGCTATCACGTCTGACTGACAACAACAAAAAAATTTTACCATATAAATTGACAGCCTTCAGAGGGACAAAAATGCTGCAAATACTATCATCACATATACATCACTTATTTTTCAGCTATATTTGATTTCTGGAAAGATTTGAAAGTCTGTAAGATCTGAAAAGCACAATTTTCAAGGAGGGGAAAAACCCCTATTGCTCCTTTCATAGTCAAGCATCTTCTTTACCCTCCCCACACACACACACTTTTTTTATGTTCCCATGTCACCTTTAACAGATTTTATGAAGTTAAAAGACTGATTGCTATCTCACATTTGATTTACAAGGAATGCTGTACTCTAGTAAATTGACCCCAGATGCTAAAAAATGTTCACACTCAAAAAGATGTATATTTTAATTTAAAAAACCTGTATGCACAAAATTATATCAATGTAAAGGTTTTAAAAGTCTGATTTTTAAAGCAGATCCTGGGAACTAAACAGTTGAAAGTAAGCAAACAACACCTTTTTTTCACTTCAGTTTCCATGCAGCAATAGAATTTCATTTAAGGAATATTTCTTTGATCTTCAGAAAGGGATACACCTCTAAAGCAAACATCAAGTTCTGCAACAAAGCCGTCTCACAGGACAGAAATCTTAATTGCTTCAGAGTGTCTCCTTGTTCCCCTGCTCACTCTAATTCTAATTCTTAGTTTCATAAAAAGAGCTAAAGAATTAACATAATCCAAATACAAAATTGGAAGTTTCAGTACATTTTCTCCTTTTTTTTTATTTTTAATATGATTTATATGATGGTTTTCACAATAATTGCCACAACTCCTGGAAAAGCAGGCAGTTTATTTTGTTCACTATGCAGACAACAGTAATAGCAAAGGTATCAGCTAAATCTCATCCATACAGTGTAGTTTACCCAGATTACCCAGGTCTAAAATAAGTGAGTTTTTATTAGGAATTCAAACCTAACACCAAATATATACAAGGCACTTTGTAGGCTGATGGTCAAATATAATCAAACAGCAAACAGTTTACAAAAAGCTCATAGATTTCTCTGAAAAACATCCCTCACCAATCAAGAAAAATTTATAGCTGAGTTTGAAAATTACTAAGTATAGCAACTTAAGTAGTCTTTAAGCCCACCCAGTCCATTTTCTTCTCTGCCAATACAGATATAACAAAAAGCCAATGTATTAATACAGATATTATATTTTGAAAAGATAACATTTAGATGCCAACTCTGCAAATAATTTTCTATGTGTAAAAATCTAGACTTACAAAATCTATTTTATTCATTATTATATTCATATTTGGGTAGAAGATTTGCAAAGCTTAAATAAAAACAATCTCAAACAGTTTATAATGACATCTTTTTGCTCAGCTGTTTAAAATTGAGTCTTCCTCCTGAGGTGATTAGCTACCAACATCATCTTTTTGCTTTTAAATGAAAGAGCTAAAAGGGAACTCAAAAAAATACACATTCCCTTTCTGATATTAATTTGGTTTTGTTTTGTTGGGGTTTTCTCTAATCTGAAATGTACTACAAGATCATAATTTGAACACATTATTTGCTGTTGACTATCAGAGCAGAGTAAATAAATAAACTATTATATATTTTAAAATGTAACTAGAAACTAATGCCCAGAGTCACACCATGATTTGGGAATCTAGTTTCAAGCATACAATCTTCAAAATTTCCATTTTAACCTAACAGACACATTCTCATACTACAATTAACTAGTCAGGCAAAATCTCATTTCCACAGCTGCCAAGATCTTCTCTGATACAACAGCTTGACATTAAAGCTGTACCCTAGTTATTAGAACTTACCTTCCTTTCCCAGGGACATTTTTTCACTCCAGAAAGGCCTCACATCTGTTTTCACTCAAAAAATAACCCAAAACCTTCAATTTTTCAAGAAAGGAAAACTTTCTCTTTTTTTGTTTGTTTGTTTTGAATCAAGTTTTGTATGAAAACAATGCTCCAAGAGTTTCTAGTTTTGCACCAGGTTTTCAGGGAAAGTCAGGCAGGCTGGAGACTTCAAAGGTGGAAAGGCTGAACATTTTTTGTTTTCAGCATCCCATCTAATTAAGTACAATAGGTTTGTATTTTTCTGTCAACATTTTTTTAAAAAAAAACAGGAAAATGGGGCAATTACCAGTATGCAGCATGCAATTACCAATGAAGAAATCTTGACCAGGAATATTAAGTCTTCCTCTGTAACAATTACAGCCATGCTTTTAAACATTTTTGTACACTGACCTATTTTTTAATTAAGGATATTTCAGTCTATCAAGGAGTTAAAACTCTCCAAAATGGACATTTTAAAAATCTTGATCATTGTATGCCTCTTCAACTTTCCTATATCCATATTTTAGGAGGAAATTATTATCAGAATTAAATATAGTACTCTGCTATCTGCAATATCTATGAAGTAACTTCAAGTGATGCGACTTTTCTGTCCCTTCTTGAAATGAGTATCACAGGGATGACAATAGCCTTTTTTTCCCTAAAGCATAATGTTCCGTTCTCTGTCATTATTTAGAGGTTTTCTGTAATTGTTTTCAAAACACATCTCTGTTACAAGGTTCATTGTTCAATATGTTTGTATAAAACTTTCTTAATCAAAAAATTATTATTCATTACATCCAAGTATGTTTCTTACAACATGTGTTTTTAGTAATCACCATGAACCTTCACAGCAAGCAGCAAAGATTTCTAATTTCTTTCCAATCTTTGATAATAGCGTAGAACGTACCATACTGGAAACTAATTTCTGCAGACCCATACTGCCTGACAATTCCCTACTAACTAGTCTATTTTGAAACACATTATTTGCCCAGTTGCAGTCTATTTCATATGCCAAACTGATGCCCCATGCTAATTTTTCTTTTAGAAAAGGGATAATAAAGCACAGAATTAGGTTTATAGATACAAGCCAAACAAGAATCTCTGTGAGCACGATTTGATTCTTAGCTCTAGAACTTTCTGCACCTGCACATCCAATAAACACGCTTCACTAAACTGTACATTCTAGAAGACATATTACCTCTAAATTTTCAGAACCAAGAATTGTTCAGCTATTACCTTCTCTAACTTGATCCTGTTTTACCTTTTTTGCTAGGTTTAGGATCATTACAGTATCAGTTTTCAGTTCCCCATACAATATCCGTAGTCAGATAAACTCATTCCTTAGCTTTTCTACAACAACACGCTTTTCCAGTCCTCGAATCCTTTTCGGGGCTCTTCCCTTCCTTGCACACGGCAGAGAGCAGAACTAGACACGGTATTTGAAGACCACACGCACTCTGCCGAACACAGAGCTTCCTTTCTCATTAGTTTGGTGTTTAGGCATTCAAACCCTTTTGAACACAGCTCAGCACTGGAAGCTCAAATATATAACTGATTATTCCCCTTTATCCTTTTTCTTTTCAGCCCTTCCTTCCCCAGAAGGCCATCCTTACCTTGCAAGTACTTTGCAAAGCTTGAATGAAAACAAACAGTTTATAAATTTAAATTATAAATTTAGAATATAAATTTATAAATTGCAACCATCTTTCTTGGACATAATCTTTTACTTTAGCTCCACCAACACAATTCTTAGTTTGCATTGCTCACCAAGAGATCCCCTGCCCTCACACGCAGATTTTTTTCAGAAACTGCAGAATTTTCCAGTAAATAGCATAAGGTTGATAACTGATGTACAGGGAAATAACAGAACTCCAAAGTAAACATTTTAATTTAATAATTATCTGATCAAAATTAAATTGAGACTTATCCATTAACTACCTTTAACGCAAAGGTTTGCTGACTTCCTATCATTACAGGTCTTTATTTAAAGTGTCATGCTGTATCAATTGAAATGCAGACATCTACTATGCCTCTGCTTTTATTAAAAATACAAAAAGTCCATAACTTATTTTCCATAACTCACTATAATCACAATTAATCATTACATCTTCACATATCTTAACATCCATCTTTCTTGTATCAGACACATCCTAATTACATAACATTGACTACCTGCCAGTCTCCTACAACTTCGCAAGTTTTAAAAACTTACTGAAATTTAACACCGACAGTCTGAAAGCATGAAAATATGAGGTACTCATTATTAGGAAATGTCAATTTATTTACTTCTGGCTGTAGCTGCTGCTAACAACTGTTTTAGTTATGAACACTGATGGGGTACCATTTCATGATAATCCCATTTTCATAAGCTTACACTACCTCATGCAATTTCTTCCCAATTACTTGATGAGAATCTCCATGCTTTCTACACCAACATTAATTTTAACATTTTAATCTTGTATCAAACCAACACAATTTCTGTTGAGCCTCAAATATGAAGAATGAAAATCTCTACACATGAATTTTATCTTGTGTGTTTTCTACACCATTTGCTTAGTCCTAAAAGGTCACTAATATCTATTAGTGTCCAGATGTCCTTTCTATTATATCTCCTCTGGAATACAAACTGGCTTTTTAAGACAGCAAGACTTCTTCTGCTTCAGCTTCTGGGGCACCTAGCAGATAAATGCAATAGCACAAACTGTCTCAAGAATAATTTTGTCTAAACTCTTTCTCCCAATAGATTTAGCTAGCAAGTCAAAGACTACAGAGGAGTTAAACATAACAGCATAAAGATCTAACATAAAACCTGAGGGATGCAGTTATCTCAATGAGAATGACTTCAAGTTACTCCTCTACTTTAAAGCCTGGAGTTCTCTTACAACATCAGTACGACAACAAGCTCAACATTAAGGTCACCTCCTTGCATAGGAGCACAACACTTGGCAGAAACTTCATTATTCCTTGAATCAGATGAGAAAGAAGAATAAAATACATGGGCAAAGCCAAAGCATTTAGTAAACTGCTATATAAAGCTGAAACTTGACTGTGTAAGGCATAAGATCAATCCAGAGGGGCCTGTGCCACAAAGCATTAACTGTTTCTAAATCAGAGTTTGAAATATTGCTATATTAAAGTACAACACTGGGTTTGGATACATCTTGTATTCCCAAAACTGCCTTCTGTTACCAACCAGAGCATACTGAAGACTGGTCAAGGGTAGAACATACATGATGTAGGGATAAAAACATAGGAAGACAAACTATAAGGAACTGCAGAAGATGGTCACAGCAAGGGTGCCAAAAGAATGGGTTAACTATTTCAATGCCCAATATGGAATTTAACCTTCTCCAGCCATCTTAGGGAAAAAATAATTGCTTTTTAAGCTCTTGTAGGGTTTACAGTACAAGTGAAGCAAATGATCCCCTGAAGTCCTTAGCAACTGAAGTTGATATTATACAATTTGTTGTACACTTGAAATCAAGAACAGAATCAGGAAAGACAGAGAAGCATCCCCATATGCCTGAAGCACTGTAATTCCTCCAGCAGCAAGTATCCATGCAGAACTTGCAGATAAAGTTCTTGCGCATTTATCTTCCATAAAACAGAAATTTCAGTTTACTTCTCACACTTCATCGCTTTTCATTTTACCTTGCTGCATTATTCCACAAGTCAGAAGGCAGTGTACCTCACATAAAATGTTTTTTTCCCTATTGCTCTGGGACAGAAGTTCTCAGAAAGTTTGTCACACACTGGAGTGTACTTCAAACAAAGAGGAACCAGAGTCTGAAATCACTCCAAAGACCAGTCCCATTTTGGGAGAACCAGTATCAGCTTTATATAACTCCCACTGACAACTGATTTATGTCTTCTTACACAACAAACTTACAGTGCTTGTGACTTTCCAGCAGAAAGCTAAGTAGGATTTGTAAATAAGCTGTTATTGGCTAAAAAAGCTTTTTTAACGGGCACAGAGACACTAGAAAAATGTCAATATAAAAATTCCTTATCACCCTACCAACTAAATTTTATTTTATTTTTTAAAATTACTTTTCATTCCTTTGAGTACACTGTTAAAGTAATGCATAAAGTGTTGCCTATCAGGTCATAAATACATTTCAGAAAAAAAAAATATAAAGAGCATTAAGATTGAATATTCAAGCACTCAAAAATTGGAAAGCATCATATCAGTTGCATGGCAACTGTAATACAACCTGAGTGCATGTATTGTAACAGCTTTTAATGACATGGCCTTGTACTGTTTATGGTACATCTCTGGTCTTATTAAGCAGGAAAACAGAAGTTTCATGGACTCGAAAGACGTTTGGAGTGGACAAATATTTTCACCAAATGAGCTGAAGGTATTTACTTTGTTCAGAGTAAATAAGACATTTAATTATGTATAAATAGCACACGATGAATCCACTTATTTAAAAAGAAACAAGCTTTCCTTCACATTTCATCAGGTTTGAACATTAATTGTGAACAGGATTATTACACGTCTGTGAAATAATGATCTTCAGCATTTTTATACATCTCAGCAAGTACTCTTAGGAAAACAGAAGAAGAATGACAGCTTAAGATGGCTGCAGTTAAGCAAGTTATTTAAAAAAAAAATTAGAAGGAGATTTCTGAAGAAGTGTCCCAAAAGCTTTGTTTAGTATGGTCTAACTTCTTCCTAACTCTGCTTCTTTGAAGCAACCAGGGCAATTCTAAAGTGAGTCAGTAAAAATTTTGCCTTGACTTCCCTGCGCTTTCACTATATTTACATGCACAAAATCTTATTTGGGATTTTGGGTCAAATTGTTCAGGTTCACTTGTCAGATTCTGCTACTGTGCAAATATCGAAATATTTCAAAGAGAAGCTTCAGCATATCATACCTGAGAAAATGTATGTTTTAGATTATACTGATAATACTTATATACTCTTGGCAACAAAGTTGTAAATGGACTGCTAAACCAGAAAATTGCTTACAATGAAGTGAGGAAAGTAGCACTACAACCATGAGAAAAAGGGGAAATGGGAGAGAAGCAGAAGTCTGTGGATTAAATCAGAGCTCATGCTCATCTCATCTGATTTTGTTTCTTTGGATTTTCAGGTTTGTATTGGCATTATTTTGTTCATGGTTTCTGTTTGTTTCTCATTCGTATTCTTTGGCACCTTCAGAAAATTTCACTGTTTTACAGGACAGGTGTAATGCTAACAAGAAAGAAAGCACTCCTAAGAGAGGTGAAATTATAGGTGGAATGTAATAATAAAAGTAATAAAACCTACCCCGTATTTCAATCCATGTATTTCAAAGGTTTTACAAAGGGAGTTTAACATTATTACTAGCATTTTATAGATGGAAGAGTGAGATGAAATAAAGAGGACAAAGGAAGGATGGACCTGGCCAGGGAAAGGCCTGTTCTAGGAGCTGACAAGACCAGAATACTCTGAGACAAACACAAAGTCGGAAACACAGGTCATTCACCTAAATCCAGGATTCTGTACTTCCCTGTTACCCCAACCACAAAAATACACAATCCACCTCAAAAAGTTTATAAACTAATAAAAGTTCATACTAAAACAATCAGAACACTGACCTAAATCTGTTGGATCATCTCTGTCCATAACAGATACAAGCTTAACATGTTTTTTAAACTGCATTTTAATCAAAAAGCGAACTAGGAAGTGTTGTCACATACCATTTCTCCCTATTGATTTCAATGCAGGAAAAATATTTTTTAAATATAGTTGCCACTGTTATTGCCATTATTACCCATAATAAAAATCATAATTTGCCTATATCTAACAAAGATTTAAAACAACATGGTTTTGAATCTTTTTTTTAAGTTCCTGCCTTGTTCTGAAAAATACAAAGTTTTGTCTTAAAGCACATAGATCTTTTAAGTATCTCTTGCTTATGCAGTTAAAATATACAATATAAAAGCCTAAAACCCTGCCCACAACCAAATATTTAACTTCAATTTGTCCTTCCCCCAAAAAAGGAAAAATTACCCAAAAAAAAGGACAAAACTTCAAAGCTACAAAAATAAGGTACCAGAGAGTTTGCCATCTTTTTTTTATAAATCTAAACAAGAAGGCTTCAAAAGAAACTTCAAAGCAACAAAGACTTTGACAGATACAGTATTCTGCAAGGACATTCCATGCACAGGATTACTGGGAACAGAAAGCTTCTCACAGCCCCAAATGCACGTAACAGTTCGAACAGAGGAAGAACAAACCAGCAAATTTCAATTGCTAAAAAGCAGACAAGAAAATGAAAATGTCATCCACCTGCACAGGGTCCACATTCAGAATATCCTTCGACATGTTTAAACTGACAATGCTCCATATAGACATTCTGATTTTTAACTAAGCTAACTGGGAAAAAAATAATTGAGGGACATACTCAGCACAGCTGACGTGCTTGAGTACCGATTTTGTTTCATCTATGTAACAGAAGGCAGCCTATACAGTCTGTATAAACTATCACTTATTTTAGATAAACCTGTTACATATAATTTCCAAAGAACCTATTTTCATGCAACTTAATTCTTCCCCCTACAGCCTCAAAACATGCACTTATATAGCATATAGGTCAATACAGGGGTCAATCTACTACAGCCATCTACAGCACAGTGGTACCTACACATGGAACAAAACCTACTCTTCCAACAGTCATATTCTAATTTTTACTTTTTCATCCCCAATGCGACTTTCAAGATACTTGAAACGATACTCTGTTGTTGAAAAGCGTACTCAGAATTATGGACAAAATAATAAACATATATTTTGAGGTAAGAAAACAAAACCAATAAATGCCTACCTGAACCCACAGGAGACGAGCCAACACTAAGACTTTGTAAACTTCCATTCCTGAGCAAAGTTGGAGATTTTTGAAGACCAGAGCTTGTCACACTTCCTGCAGCAGATGCCACAGATGAAGTTGGGGAAGCAGAAGAAACTGAAAGATGGGAAATACTTTCTTGACTTTTATTTCCTTTGGGTCTACCAGGCCCATGCTTACTTTGTTTATTTCCTTTCCGTTTCTTCTCTGTTACAGTTTCTTCTTCTATTCCAGAAGTTTGAGCTCGTTTGTATGCCGTAGAAGTAAGGCTTGAATTACTTAAGTCTCCAGGTGAGCTGTCAAAGTTTTTAGACTGCGAAACAGCTGATGATGAAGGGAGACCAATTAAGGAAGTGAAACAATTGACACTCCCTTCTTGACTCCCAGTCTCTCCTTTATGTACATCTTTGGTTGACTGTTGAGCCTGTTGAGAATGTGTGAAACTGTCACTTCGTAGATCTGTGTCTGTAAAACTCAAAAAATCCTGGGGAGACTGAACTGAACTTCCAGAAGAGGACTTTATGCTCCCTGGAGTACCCAAAAAGCTTCCTAAAAAAAGAAAGAAAAAGTACAATTATTTTTTTCCTATAGTTGATGAAAATTGATGGGAAAGATTAACATATTAGAATACACAACTTTGAAGTGCAAGGACTTTATGAAAAGTGTTACCAAGAGTAAAGAATTTATTTTTAAGACAACTCATTGCTTCTCCTGCTGTTCTTCACCCTTCTGGAACTGATTCTTGGCTTCCCAAGAATCAGATTTTAATCTGGGGCACAAAAAGTAAAAAGAACAAAAGCAGAATAACAACTTTGCTGCTTTGGCAACTTTGGCATGCCCCATGTTCCAAAGCCACAATAAACACTTAGTATAAGTCAGAGCTTTTTTTTTTTAAACATACACATATATAAAAAGGAGGCTAATAGAAACCTGCTATGCCTGCAATCTTCCTTACCATTTTATCTAAATCAAGGGTCTGACACAGGTCAAGGGAAGAGCAATTGCACTTAATTTACCCTGGTTAAGAAGATGTTCCATGGAAGAGGTATTTTTCAACAGGACATTAGAGGAAGTGGAGAACAGTATATAAAATTGTCATTTTAAGACTTCTTTAGCACTATTAGAGAACCACAAAGGTCTTTTGTGTAATAAAGTTACATTGCTTCTGTAATGTTTGGAATGTAGTCATTTTATCACTGTGTTAGCGCATGCACAACAGAAAATGAAGCACACTTAGGAAATACAAAAATCTATTTTCACGGAAATTCAGTAATTTTATATGGGTGGGTGCATGTGGGTACTGTTTTGTAGAATTCAGACTTACGACTATTCCATGAAGAAAATACTCCTAAATACAACACTAGGTACAAAAAAAAGTCCTTTAAAAATTACTGTTTTATCATTAGTACTCCATTAAACATTATTAAGATTTCCATTTAAAATATAATTTACATTAATACAGTCATTTATAAATCATAAAAACGTTGTTTTGTATTTTAAGTAAGTTACATCAATTTGACTCAATGGAGCTTCAAAGAAAACACATGCAGATAGCAGTGATCTAGTTTGCCATCGGCAGTGAGCAAGATTTTTCCTTAAATGCAGGATTCAAGAAGGCACTTTTCAAAGTTTTGAGGAGTGAAACAAAAAAAGCACCTCAGTTTTTTCAAGTAAAAAAAGCCTGAAATATTGAAAGACTTCAAGATCAATTTAAAAGCGCTGACTGGATAAACAAACTCAAATAACTAAAAAAGTAAACTTAATTTTTTTTATCTTTCTTCAACTCTAACGAACATGCCATAATATAATTTGCTTTTTAGAAGTGTCAACAGTGAATTTAGTGAGTTTTAGCATGTTCAAAATGTCAAAACTTTTTCTTACATGAGGTAAGTAAATGTATATGCTTGTCACGTAATCATCTTCTGTTCATTAATTTCAATGAGAAAATAAGTTAAAATGATATATTTTAAATGTCTGAATCTTGAAAAACTATTTAGGGGCCACCACATCCTGTACATTAGGTAGTCCAGTTTTGTTCTACTATGCACTAACTAAAAAACATTAGTATTGTTCCCTTAAAGAGCTAAGAAAGACCACTAGACTCAAATTCATAAGTTAAACTTTACAGCAGACTAACTTTTCAGCACTTCTGGATTTAGCAGTTAAAGGGAATACCTTAACAGTCTAAACAGAAGCATCAGTTTTGCCCCTTAAAGATGCATGACCTTCTTTTTCATGTTATGACAATGAACATTTTTTCCCTGGAAAAAAAGTTATTTTTTCCGCAAAGTGAAACAACAGTCTCATTATTGAGGATAAAGGATTAACTACTTTTCAAGTTTTAAATATGTAAGATTTCCTGTTCATGACAAAGCAGAAGTCGTGTTACAGCATAACAATTAATACCTTGCTGAAAAGGGCTAGCTGTAGTCACAGTTGTTCCTGGATTTCTTCCAGCACCAGGCTTTCTTCCCCTCTGACCTGAGCTGTGACCTCCAGATTTCTTCCCTTTGCTCTCTGATGCTCTAGCCTCTGAAGAATCTTTTCCACTTGAAACATGTGTAGAAACTTCCTGGAAATTTGCATTTGTAAATCGAGCTGTGGTATCTTCCAACCGCTTCAAGGAGCCTGACATGGAGTTGTTGCTAGTGCTTGTGTACGTCTAGCATTTTGATAAGAGAAAATAAATAAGAAAGAGTCAGGTCACACAAAAAACTGTAACAAAAGAACCGTTGAAAAGAATCCACTTTTTCAAACAAACTTTGAAGTGTTCAAATACTAAGGTAACTGGGAACAATAGCAGGAGTTACATAAACTGAATTGTCAGGATTTTCAGCAGACAAGTAAAGTGCGTAAAACTTAATTTTGTGGGAAAAAATGCACAAAGATAATGTCAGTTTTAGTTGAAATTTTTACTTCACTGAGGTAAAATCTATCCTTACACAGTCTATGTTCTATTTAAAGAGGATATTGATATATTACTGCTTAAAATTAAAAATTAAAATGAAAAAATTAGACTAAGTGTTTTTCTGAAAATACAATTTTTATGCACTTTGTTTTGTCAAACTGGAAGCATGGTTCCACGAGCAGTGAAACGGAGCGAAGGCTTCAGAACACAAGAACTTGCATTTTTAAGACTTTATAGTCTCAACACCAAACCAAAATCAACTCCAACCAGCCCAACTGCCCCTTATTTCTCCTCTTCCCACTATCACACTAGGATTCCCTGCCATCTGAACCATGCCATTCAGCCAGTTCCTTACGTATCATCAAGTAGAGAAGACACATGAGATCTAGTTGGCCAAGACACGTGCAGGAATGACTGGCTACCTACTACAAACTGCTGCCTGGCAAGAAGGAAAAAGCATAACACACTCTTGAGCTCCCAATGTAGATTTCTTCCTCAACCCCCACTAATCCCTGAGAATTCTACCCCTTCTCCTACACCCATAAACTCTTCACAGGGCTTTGAAAATTTTTATCTTTAGGCTTGTTATTCTTCCACTAAATTTTGTCAAAAATATTCATGTAGGTGAACAATTGTCAAAATGGGCAGGGAAACTGTGTAGCATTAGGAAACCACACAAAGGAATATAATCGTTTTCATAATT
>WKFP01014267.1:387350-414750 GCA_011057875.1 Pterocles orientalis
TAAAAAAAAAAAAAAAAAAAAAAAGCCACAACATAGCAGCAGCTCACCAAGATAACATCCATTCAGAAAGCCACACAAAAACCCATCATTCTAGGGAAGGTAATGATATTGAATGTCTGACCTTTTACAAGTTTTACTGTAAGGAAAAAAAAGGGCAGAAATTACTCTTAACAAGGACTGAAAATGAAATTGCTAATAAGTGAAAGCTAAGGGAGCTCTGAGGGCAGGCAGAACCCATGTATCCCATTTACATACTCAGACTTAAATTTTTTAAAAGATTCATAGGCATGAGTTCAGATGTTCTAAACACCTATAATTTAAGACAGTTGCAGAGCTGATAAATGCAATTCTACATTCTGTAAAAACAGGATTTAGCAGAAGAAACATTCCAAGGAAGAATATGTTAAAAAATACAGGACCAACTACAAAACTGAAAAAGGAAACTTAAATCTTGGTTCACAAATAGAGTAGCTCAACAGACCAGATTCAAGCAGCTCCTGAAACCTTTCTTACTGTAAGAAAAATAAGGTGCAATTGCCACGCAGCCATTAGGTAAACACCTGTAACATTATTCATCCTAGAACTTGAAGAGCTCTGATTTACAATGTAGCTAAATACCAATACAAAATACCTAGAGTTCATATGTCACGATTAATCAGAAAGCTTTATTTATCACTAGGGATCTCATTTTTGGCTTTTGTTTCTCATCTAGAAAATTATGTAATACCTTCTTAATTCAAATAGTTACATGCTGCAAGATAAGAAAACAAATATGGTGCAAGATTTCTGGAATTCTATAGGACTTTCTGTACATAGCCCTCTTTTGAGACCAGCAGTAGGGAAAAAAAGCTCCTTTTGTTTGCCTCTTTCTTCCACAAAGTCGACAAAATTATGATGTAATATGATTTCACAATTACAGTTGGGTTCCAACTCTTCTTTTTTAGCTCATTTACACATTGGATCACTCTAAAGATCAGCACTTGCTCATTTGTTTTCTTTAATGTACTTTCAGAGGAAGCATTTATCAGACCAGTGAATGAAAATATCATCTCATCAAAATATCAAATTAAGAGTACATGTATAATTTTATCTAAGTTCTGATCTGTTACCAACCAAATAAATGTTACCAAATCTATCTTCCCACAGTTTGGACCTCAGTATCCAGGAAGACTGAATATTGCAAGTGAATGACACTTTCAGTACAGATGGAATGGATAAGTGCAACTTTCCTCTAACGGCATTATTCATTCGTAACATTTCCACATGGAAGTATCATTTAACTTGTTGAAGGTATTTGCACTTATTTGCAATTCATTTTTGTCTTAGGAATGCACAGCCTTCTCTAAAGAGGTTTCCACAGCACTTCATTTCATTAAACTATGTTCTGAAGTTTGGCATTTAACAGGTCACTGTTACAAAGGAAAAAAAAGTTTCCTGACCCTTCTCTCACCTTTCCCATACTACTTAGCTTGTCACACCTTCTCTGTGACAATTCAAAGCAAAGTGGATAGTTTTCTGCTGGTTTAGTGAGCTAGGTTAGTTCAGTGAAGGTACATGAGAGATGGACAGTTATAAGAAGAAGTAGACACAGAACAGAGGAGCAAGAGCTCACCTGCCCAGGGGAAGAGGAGACTAATTTCTATCTTGGAATATTTAAACCACATGCACACTATCAGCAAGCTCCAGTGCTTGGCGCCTCAGACAAAACTGCTTGAAGTATTCAATTTTTATCCCCTTCTCTATTACAAAAATCTGTATTACAAAAATCCCCCCGCAACCTTTGGTTGTGCCAATTTTTCAAATCTATTTTCCCTAGTGATTCTTCTGAGCAAAATTATCTGAATGTCTAAATCACTGATTTTTCAGCTGTTGTTTCTCAATCTCTCAAATAATTACAATGTATCAGACTGTTCTATTAGCACAGAGAACTCACATTGGTGTTTTTGTCATTTATGGATTTTCTGCACTATCTTTCCATCACTGAAGCGTTTAAATCCAGAACTGCCATCACCACAACTAACAGCTTTAATAGAAAGCTGCATATCGTTTTTGCTAATTCGCAATACAAGACCTGCTTGGCCCCTTATTTGTGACGAGTAGCTATTAGTAAAATAACTGCAACAACTGCAGAATGGAAAGATGCCCATGGTCCACAAGTTTCAAATTCAAATCCTAATTTATCTTGTTTTGACAAGAACAGCCCTAGCTCAGGCATTCATCTGTCTATCATTTTATATGGTACAAACCACAGCAGGGAAATTAAATGCAGTAGCAGCGTTGTTGCAGTCACAGTAATAAAAGGATATAGGTATGGGATAGTTTATAGGGAGAGGTGGAACACCACTGCCAGCATCATTTAAATAAATACCTAACTATCACTAAGCATGAAACTTGTTCTTAAGTACCAAGCCTTGATACAGTTACTTAAAAGGCTCAAAAACCTCACCTCAATACAGGGTGGTCAGAATTTTAACTTTTAACTGTAAAAAGACTTAAGAATCTATTATAAGGAAGCTAGCCAAAGCTTCTCTTAGGGAAAGACTAATGCACAACTGTTACTCAGAATAAGCTACTCTTCTGTTGATATTTAACATTAAAATATGCTTTTTCTGTTATTCACAAAGTTTTAATATTAATAGTTAGTGATGGATACTCAGTGCTAAACACTTGAGTAGCATTTTATAGCTTCAGAAGCAGTGCAAGATTAACTAAATCAAGGCAACTGATTCTATGATTCTGATTAGGAGGATGATTAATCTTCAGTTGCTTAAAAAGCCTTCAGCAACAAAGTATCACACACAGTTTTTTGCTGATGTTCCATCTATATTCTGAGCATGGGAAGTAGGTGGAGATGAGCTGCCTAACATGTTGTTTATTGGAATATATTCGCTATTCCATAATTGCAGAATTTCCTCATGTCATGCTTCAAGGGTGGGCAGTTTTATGTTTATTCCCAACTTTAATTATATGCCCAGCTGGTACAGCTCAGTGCATTCTGGAGCACTGCCAGAAGGGCAACTATTTATTGTCCATGCTCACCTTCATTTAATCCTATTAAAAATGCAAGTATTTAAAACTCCAAAATATGTATTACATACTGTGAAATGTCCCACTGTCTGCAAGGTAACTTAAAGATATGCATCAAATATACATCAAGAAATAGGTGAAAATGGCAACCAAAATGAATACATTTAATTTTCCTGGCTTGGTATCACAGATCACCTTTAACCCCATACACCCACCAGCACACAGAACACTGTACCTGGTGTACAGCATATCCAAACAACTTCATAGAAAAGTATCAAGATTATCTTCTAGAAACTGTTACAAAGTCAACATAAAGTACTAATAATCTTGTAGTAATCTAGAGTATCTTAAAGCACCTTTTGCTTCGACATGTCTCACAGTTGTAGCTACGGAATTAAGTGCAGGAAAATACATTGCTCAAACAGAAAAAAAAAATGAAGCAATAACCATAATGACCTATTTTTAAAGTTCAAGTGTCAGCTAGTTGTCAAATTAAGGAAAACAACACTGCATCATTTTCTCAAGCAAGAAATGTTCACATTTCTTTCAAGTTCATCTTTTTACTTCACTTACTTTAAAATCACTTTCCTCTGTTATAGTATAGCAGAGTACAAACACTGAGGAGTCAAGTAAATGACGCCACAACACATTGAACTTGCATAAAGACCAAAATCAGAATAGGACAAAAAGTCTTTTCTTAAAAACTTGTGAAGATATTGATGAAACTGAAGTAATACGTAATAATACCACAAATAATAAAATAAATATGAGTAACACCTAATAATACCTCAGGTGTATTATAGGAATCTTTCAACGAAACAAAGCTGTTTGGTTGATCCCTGCACATTAAGGAAGACATCCGGGCTAACAATGTGATTTTTCTTTAAAAAAACATAACCGTTGTTTAATGAGCAGAGTAAAAACTTAGTACGGTAGAGATTATCTACTCAAAATTCTGATTCTCCCAGTATTACTCTAGAAATGCCTACGAAAAACAGAATGAAATAGTAGCTCCATGAAAGAAAAAAATAAGATAATTTCTTCAGACAATGTTTGAGGATTTTGCTACCCATGGGATTTCAGTTTGGTTTTTCAGACTACAGAGAAAATTAGCACTGCTACTGATCACTATTATTTTGTGCACAGGTTCTACAGGATCAGGTTTTGAGTTTGTTTTCTTTCACAGTGAAAAGCAGAAAACTAAAATATGTACTTTGAGGGAAAAGGGACAGCTGCAGCTAATGCAGCCTTACAAGATTCTACAACTTACAGAGTAGTTTTCAAGCATACCTGAGGTGGTGTGTTTGACATTTTGATCTTACAATAACGAACTAATCCCAGGTGCGAAGCTCAACGCTATTGTGAGGTGTTTGTTGCACTAAGGTACTCTAAACGTATTACTCTTTATTCCTTTTTTATATATAACATGTGTTACTGTAAGACTATAAAAATCCCAGGTAGTCAGATCAGTAACTCCATAAGCATGATAACTGAAATAGAAGTTCCTACTTTTCCTCTTACGAGAATAAAATAAAATTTAAATAAAAATTAGCTTATCTGCTTAAATGGTTCTTCCTGACCTCCACAATCGATCATTTTGCTGTGCCATCTATACCAACTGGTGCCAGTTCCAGCAGATTACAAGCAATCGATTAACAGGCTGACACAGAATACAGCACAAGTTCACATACAACTTTAGCAGGCAACAAATCAATCAACAAGATGCCACCTTTGCTCTTAACCCGTCAGACTTTAAAGATATATATTACTGAATATACTCAGAGTAAATTTCTAATTATTTACACAGTCACGCTCTGTCAGTCCCCCCAAATAACTAGACTTTCAACACAATTTGACATGAAGAGCGTCACAGTTTTGACCCTGGAGGGTAGCCAAAATAGAACCACCACTCACTCACCCTCCCAGGCATGGGGGAGAAAATTAAAGGGAAAAGAGACTCATGGATTGATATAACAAATTAATAACTAAACTACAATAATATTGAGAATAGTAATAGATAATAATAATAATATTAATATACAAATATACAAATGAGTGATATGCTGTGATACTGCTCACCACCTGATGACCAAGGCTCAGCCCGTTCCCAGCTAACGATCCTGGAGCAGGGAGAGTCCCAAAACCACACTCCCGAACAAAGACAAGAGCCTGGGTGTCCGAGAGACTGAGACGACCCTGAGAGAGGGGTGACCCGGAGGGAGACAACCCAGAGCAAGAAGGACCGACTTCTGAACAAACCCTTATCTATATACTGGGCATGACATGCACGATATAGAATAGACTACTGGCCAGTTCGGATCTCAATCCTAAACCTAAGATCAAATCCTGGGCTAGTAACGGGGGCTGTGCTCCCTCCCAGCTCCTCCTGTCCCTGCAGACACTGGCACAGCAGAGAAGCTGAGAAGTCCTTGACTGTCCTGGCAGCAACTATAAACATCAGCTTTCTTCTCAGCACAAATCAAAAACACGGCCTCACACTAGGTACTATGAAGAAAGTTAACTCTGTCTCAGCTGAAACCAGGACGAAGAGGTACACTAAAAAAGAAAACATTTACACTCCTACAAAGTCAGTAAAGAACAGGTGCCGAGAAACAGAAACACTATTTGTTGGCACCAACAGTGAAAGACTGTAGCATGAAGTCACATCTTTTTGAACACCAGGGAACACACCCAAAAACTCAGTCTTAGGAAACAGGAACCAAGTTCTGCAGCTCATAGACAGATACTAAAGACCATATATACACTGAGCTACATATGATATATACTTACTGACCAGTTTTTAGAGGGATTTCAGAGGTATTCTTCTTTCCCACTGACTGGTTAGAATTTGGAAGTCAACATGGATAAGCATCACCATTAGCATCCATACCACACAATTCTCATTTGAATAAATTTATCTACCATTACTCTGAAGCAATTTCAAAGTGATTGCAAAACACTTTCCTTCTAGCTATCTTTAGCATCAGGAACAGTCGAGACTACTGAACAGTCAAATCTATTAAACTGATCAACAAAAACTTAAAGAATTAATAAAAATGCAGTGGGATACTGCATTACTGAGATGGGTCTGGAGGTTTTTTTCCCCTGAAAAATGACACAAAAACCCCAATGTTCAAATAACATCATTAAGTTTATGAAATGAGGCAATTAACAGAGGGATGCCATAATTAGAACTGCCTTTGCAACAGTCTGCTTTATAGAGTACTATAAATTGACTCTTCAAGACTAAATCAGAATATTATTTTTGGAAAGAGAAAAAAGGAAACCACTGCTTATACAGATGAATGGTAACCCAAAGAACTACAGTCTATTCCTATTTTTGCCACAGAATCTTACCTGATGCATAGCAGGTCAATTTCAGCTTTTCAGTCACTCATTCAGAGAGTGAGGAATACATAAATGAACACCTAATCTTAGTGTTTAGGGGACTTGATTTGTAACAGCCCACACAGAGCACTAAAATACATTTAAAAGCATCGAGCACCTTTCTCCCAAATGAAATTCATAGCCCTGACATACGAAAGTACACTCCTTCACAACATATTGGAAAAGTTTGGGCAGTTCAGGACACAGTTCACAAACCAACACAGAGCCTATGGAAACTTTCAATGAGTAGAGGTGTGTTTTAAATTTTCCTTTCCCATGGGCCTAATAACCAAACTCATGGCTACAGCGGAACACACTCAATGTCACACACTGCCTAAAACTCTACTCAGATGTTCAAGTTTGTCCTCTCAAAATCAGAGGTGTAACATTTCTTTAAGAACAGGACAGGCAGCAAGAAGACGCCCATTATTAATTCCCTTTAGCCAGTAGCTCAGTGTTTAAAACACTTGTCCTGGGCTCCTGCATTTTAGGTTCTCCTCAGACCAACACCCTCCAGCTTCTGTGATAGTGCCCTGGGGCTCCTCGTCACTATTTTATTCCTTTTGCCTCTTCAGTTACCACTTCTTACACATTTGCAGACTTTAGTTACAAGCCCATTTTTGTTCATTTTGCATATGAGCCATTATAGCTAAGAGTTTCAAATGTCCCCTTCCTGCTCAGCCCAGACCAAAAGCACTTCTAGTAGAAAAGGAATTTGTGCAATTCAGCTGCTACATATTACTTACTTACTATCTAGTAAATTCACATTTTTCATTAGTCATAAACATACAATGCTAGCACGCTTGCCTAATATTCACAGAAGCGGCATGAAACACTTCCTTTACACAAAGGTCAATCCAAGACACATTCAGTTCCTTCTTTAGTCCCTTCCAAAGACAAGGCTGCCAGGAAAATCAGCAAAGCAAGGTATTCTTCCATAGCCTCATGGTGGCCTAAGCTTTTTCTCAAAAAGCTTGAGGTAAACACCTGGTCCCTGAAAAAAGGGATATTATAACAGGACATCAAGCAACATACTACCAGCCCTACTTAGGAGGCACCCAGCCTCATCTCTAATCATTTCTAAATAGCATCTCTGCCATAAAAACTAACTGTACTTAGTGCAGCAGTAATCAGAATATAACTAAGCTATTTATTCCGCAGCTTCAAATTCCTCAGTTAAATTAAATCATACCAAAGGTTTGTTTCTGGGGTTTTTTATATTATTATACCCTTATCCATTTGCTATTGATTTTGAACGCACAGTGCCCAGAAGATACTAAATACATATTATGAAGGAAAACACATGCTTTCAACTCAGTGTCTGTTTACAAAAATGAGAGCTATCCATATCAACATTTTCAGACCAACCTCTTCTCATTGTAGAGTAATACTTTCTATGCAAATAGATAGCTTTTGAGGTCTTAACAATAAAAAGGGCTCCAATCCTCAACTCACATGGCTTCTACTTGACCAAAGGAAAAGCTTTAACGATGACTGAAGTTCAGATCATCCAAAATTCCAAAGAACAAAGAGGAAAGATAGAGTAGAAACTAGAGTGCCCTTACTGAGAGGAGAGGGGGGGAGATACCACTGTATTTGGGAAGAGACATATGCACACTTACTGTAATACAACAATGATCTAGATTCCAAACAGATTTACAGAAGAGGAAAACTTAAAGAGGTCACCCTAAAAAATTACCCTCCTCCTCAAGATACACTGTATATTTGATATATTGTATCAAATAAGATATCACATGCTGAAGGCAATCAGATTTAGCAAGAGAATGAGCCTCCATACCACATACGGTTCATTGACTGAAGATTAGTGTTCTGCAAAGCATGGGTCACTCTTTAACTATAGAATATGTAAGATTAAAAACACCAAACAAAAAATCTGTAGCCACAAGAAGTTAAGTGATTAACACCTTTACGAAACTGCAACTTTTTTTCACTATTTAATGGTTTTAACTAGAATAATGTTTTGTTATTACACAACATATAAAGCAAATTAAACTTGATAAGTGAACACACTATAACATGAGAACCTGTGAATGTCAACAGATCAGTGCTTCAAACTGCATTGCTTCACTTGGTATTACAGATTGTGAGATCTCCTCAATTATCATGTTTCAGTTCATAAAAGGTAGGAAAAAAAACTTTAATATCCTATTTCTAGCAAACTTCAAGCCACAGAAAAAGGCCAGGACTTGCAAAGGTAAGGACAACATTAACTGTTTCTAGAAGATGCACATTAGAACACTTCCAGAGCAGGAGAAGCCGAGCAGTTAGCAGAAAAAATAGCTGATACATTGGCTGAACACGCTGTTAGAAAGTCCCTCCAAGTATTCCCTGAAGATTTTATAGGTATTTACTATTCAGTGCTTCAGGAACAAGATTTCCTTCATGCTTTTCCAGCAAAAATTTAATTTATCAGAAAGTGATACTATTAAGCAGATATGCCAAATAATTAACAACGACAAATCCACTTACTTTTTTCTCCTTCTCATGATGTTTATCCTGAGAGTGAGAGGAAGAATCACTTAAACTTTGATCATATGACCTATTAGATCCCCGTTTGCTCTTTTTCTAAAAAGAGAAAACATATTTATGGATAGAGAAAAGGAATCATTTGAATAAATAAAAAGTATAAAGCATTTCAACTGATGTCTTCCTGAAGAAAAAAAACTTTCAGTTACTGAAAAACTGACAAATTACTAACACTAATAAGACTAACAAGACTACCCAACATACACCTATCCTTACATCAACTTTTACACCTCCCATGAATTTGCTAGATATGCTTTCCAAAAAGAAGAGAGACACACCAAGTTTTAAAGATTTTAACAGTTTTCAAGTTTTCACAACATAAAACAGAAAAGATGTTGCTCAAACGAGTATCACATGAAGCCACAGTGCCAACACTGCCACATGCTTGAAACACATTGTGAGGTGGCTGCTTTATAGCTTCCTGATTTATTATTCAAGTGACCTATCTGCAGTATTTTCCTCAAAATTGTTTAAAAAACAGGATATGAAATGCTATGGTCATGTATTCACCTACAAGCAGCAGACATTGCCTGTATTTCTGTAACGTTTGAGAGCCTAGTCTAGGACTGCAAATACTTTATGCTAGGCCAGTGCTCAAAATATTTGTTACTTTATCATAACTGAGGTAGCACTATAAAGACTAAATATAAATACTATATTTACCGGGCATCAACAGTCACAACAACCCTAAAGAAACACTAAACACTTAAATCATCTTGCCAGTCTTTACTGTTCTTACCACTATAGTTTAGTAATGGAAAGCTAACTAGTTACATGTCAAATATGGAGTTATGTCTTTATCCTTGACCTTGCTTTTTAAACAAACATACATGTTCTCAATCACAGCAGCACTGAAACATTCAAACTGAATGCATAATAGTAAGAGCTTGCCTTAACTGCTAAGTAAGACCATTTTTGTTCTTTTTGCATACTTAGCTCAAGATAATTAAAAAAAAATAGCTTAGTAAGGGCCTAGAAAGCCATGACTCATCTTCACTATGAAGTAAACCATCAGTATTCACAAGAACACAGAGCTAACACCGATCTTTTCTAGAAGGCTAAAATGGTTCATCAGCCCTGCGTTTGTACCTCACTGCAACCTATTCAAAAGTCACCCAAGTATTCACCTTTTTTAGCAGCGAGAACAAGGAATCAGCAAGTTTAACTACACTTATAGCACTATCTGAAATGAAGTCTATAAATTTTAGTTCAATATTCATACATAACATTTTTTTAAACATCAGTTAAAGCCTTCAAGTCCACACGCTCACACACATACACAGACACAGGTATCTGCAACTGTCAAACTGATAATAAGTGATAGTAAAAACTCCAGAGGTCTGATCCAAAACCTAGTGAAATAACAGAGAAATTTAGAAGGTTTTTGTTTGCTTGTTTGTTTTTTAAAAATCAAACCCCAATTCACTTCCTTAAGGCTATGTTTCAGAGAACTTCTAGGTAGGGACTATCCACTGGCTACACAGTGAGAGATAGAACAAAAGGAAAAACACTTAAAAACAAAAGTGACAGAAGCAGAAAGAAATGGAGGGCTTCTTTATTCTCAGATACACAGGATAACAAGTAACATTTTCTAGATTACTCCAAATGGACTGAATTCCTAGAATACAGCTAATCAAATAGCTAAAGAAAACATTACAGGATCTTAATTAAAAAAAAAAAAAAAATCACTAAATGCGTGTGCTATTTCTGGCAGAGGGGAAAAACCCACACATCTAGAAAGTAACCATTTACAAAAACAATTTCAGCTAGTCTTTCTATAACTGTGATTAAAACATTGTTTTAATGAAATACTATCTACTTTCTGAGCTACATGAAAACATTATTTCTAGTGTTAATAACAATTCAGAAAGAAAAAAAAAAGTCAGCAACATTTATTTATAGAACTTAACAAATACATACCAGTTTACTAAAATGGTATTTACAGTAGCCACAGTATTGGACGTTATCTGCACCATTGCCTTCTTCTTCACAAAGAAGTCCTGCAAACTGTGCACTAAAAATAAACCAAACAACATTCAAGAAAAGCAATTTTACATCAAGTTGTACCACAATATCACAGCTGACAAGGTACAGATACTTATATCTGCATTTAAT
This sequence comes from Pterocles orientalis, assembly GCA_011057875.1. Lineage (NCBI taxonomy): Eukaryota > Metazoa > Chordata > Aves > Pterocliformes > Pteroclidae > Pterocles > Pterocles orientalis. The sequence goes on from WKFP01014267.1 coordinate 398,427, forward strand.
AGACAAGATTTCCATTCAAGTGACTTCTCATGGCATGTGAGCACGTAACCAGCCTTTGTAGCCCAGTGGAAAAACATGTATGGTTTCTACTGTGGCCTGATGCCTTTTCCACAGTCTTTAAGACGCTCACACAAGCTTATAGCTTGAAAATCTACATTTATTAGGCAGCTACTCCCACAAATAAATAAACCAAGCAATGTAAAGTGATTTTTACCTAAAATTCAAGCTAAAAATTATCTAAGAACAGTAAAAACAGTTCTTAACAAAATCATACTGCACATCCAAAGAAGAACATTTTCTAAAGTCACATAAATCCTCCTCTGCTTTGCCAGGAAAATTACTTTTTTTTTTTCTTAATAGAACTTCAATGACATAATAAATCAAACCATATTTATTGGTTTAAAAGACTGTGTCAGGTTAATTTCTTTTAAAAAGATGACGACTTACAAGTTTCCTAACCCAGGCTGTTACTATATTCTACTACATTCTTTCAAATCAAATTTGTTTTTCCCCATTGGTAATGTTGATTTATTTTCTTAATCAAAACCAACTTAGACATTGAAAAACCAAATATTCAGCTTCATTTTTCATATCATTTTCATTAGCATAATAATGTCATGTTACAGTCAAAATTATGCAGAGTATTTAAATATAAGAACAATACATAAGGTGGCTTCTTATTTTCATTGCTTTTTAAAATCACTTTCCCCTCATTAATACATTATTCTTGGGTAATCCAGAAATACTGCTTCCTAAATACTTGTATACCTACAGCAGATGCCAACTACAGAAAATATTTAACAGGATCTTTTTAACTGAAGATTTATCATTTTAAGCTTGCCATACGAAAATAGATGGACTCAAGCTCTTTCTTCCTTACAGATTAGTTTTCACATTTTTCTTTCATTTTTTAAATATTACAGAAGCCTCTCAGCATCCTCAGTCACAGTACTCTCTGGCTAGATACCATTTTATAGTATATATGTGGGGTTTTTAAAACAAATTCTAAAAATTGTCAAGACAAATATTTTAATTTTGAACCTAACTCTCAGGCTCTTTATGTCAATCACTGAAAACAGGGTTTTGGAGGAAAGAAAAAAGACGAAAAGGACTCTCGTATGCATCTAACTCTTTAAAAGAAAACAGAGCTTTTCATCCAAACACTTGGACGTACATATTTTTTCACATCTGTAAGTAACCTCTTTACATGGTATGCATACTTTGAGGAACACAATCCATTTTCACCATAAAAAGAAACTTGACATTGATCACATACAATGAAAAATTAGATTCTTATGAAAGAGTAAAACCTGCCAGATAGTCAAGTAATTAAAAGGAAAGAAAAAAAAAAACAGTAGCCAATAAATCAGCACCTAAACTACAGAATTATATCCTTTAAGATCTGCACAAGGCATTCAACACATTACTTGATTACACTGAAGAAAATACATTGAAGTAGTTTAACTGTGTGCACAAATACCATTTCCCTGACTGAGCTGGTCACGAAGAAGCATACTGGGACACTCACAAACAGATAACTAAATCCACAGATTATGTAGCTGTCGGTGTAAATCTGTTATCTATATATTGCAAAATAGCTTCAGCTGAATTTGAAAACACAAATAATGCCTGTAAATTTTGGGGTGGAGCTCCTTTTGCCTCCTTTTACCTGTTAACGTGTGGTTTAATGTAATTATCCAGCCTCTTTTAGAAGTCCATAAACTAAGACAAGCATCTCCTGAACAGAAGCAAACCTAAATATCCTAAAGTGGAAAGAATCAAACGGTGGACACAACTGTTTTTTCTCCAACAGCTATACATGAAACCTAAATGAATAGTTCAGGATAGATACGTATTATCTGGATAAAACCAGTGAGGTAAATTACGCCCAAATATTTTGAAATCTGTCCCAGAACGCATGAGTCTAGTGCATTTTTATGTATAGCCCAGTAATTTTTCCCACTAATTTATCAAAAACATAAAATCAGTTACCAGATAAACAAACAATGTCTTCACATTCTCATATCCTATAAAATACTAACTAAGAAAAATAATGTAAGACAAAAAAAAACCCACTAAACCTTATTCACAGGAGCACACAGCATTTAATACAACCCAAGGGAGTATTATCAGACAGCTTTTGCAGCTCACAGCAATGTCTATGCTGCCACTGCCATATTGTTAGTAAACTATTATAACAAAGTTAGATATTTCTACACAAACCACTTTGCTATATTTCTTTACTCAGAAATATACTACAGAGTTTATTCATTACATTGATTCCTTTTAGAACATCAGAGATCTTAAACAATAAAATATACTTACCATGTTACATGAAAAGCTTGTCGACATCCATGTTTATTACACGTCATACAAGCACCAGTGGCTGCTTTACTTTCTCTGCCTTGTTCATCACAAATATAGCATGTCTGTCGAAAAGAAAATACTTAACATGATAAGAAGCACGCAAATAAATTGTGTTACTCACAGGAGATTCTAGGGTGAGAACTACCACATTTCGCAGCTAAGCTTACCTAAGAACTTCTTTATAAAAGAATTATGTCTATACTACTATTCAACTAACCAAATGGTTAAACAGCCAAAGCTTACCTCTACAAAATCACCTACAGAAAACCTGCAAACCTCATTTTATTTGTACATTTAGCGTAAAGAATTTTCAGAGGTCTTCAATATTCACATTATGCTCAGTTGCCTTTAATTAAATACTGTGTTTAACAGAACTCTGCTTTAATTTCAGTATGACTTGGACAGGCCCGTAAACATCTTAGAAACTTATCAAGCAAGAACTTTCTGTAAACTAAGCTTAAATTAGTATATTAAACCCATTTCAACCTCAAAAACAAGTTAAAATAAAAACAACTGGTCTAGTACCTGAAAATATTTTTCATAGTGTTCCTGTCAATTAATTTGTTTTGCTAGGATACTGTGGCAATTTGTAATATTTTCAAAAACATTATCAGTAAAATGGAAAAAAAAATATAAAAATAATCCAAAATCTTTGTCATTATTCAACACTTTTTTTGGTCTTTTTTTTTAACATGCACAAACATGGATACAAGCTGTATGGAAGCTCACTATTATACCAGACATCACTTGCAATCTTTCACCAGCATTTCAGGAAGAAACATTAGCCAAACTAAATCTCTCTCCACCCTAATTACCAAAATACCATTTAGAAAAATCCTATCAGATCACATTTATGTATAAAATTTAACAATTTAAGAACAGATTCTTAATAAAAGTATCCTCCAGAATTGGGTAGTCAAGTGTCCGTAATGAGAGAGAACCTTACTGAGACAACAAACATCAATGACATACTGCTACCTCTGTCGAAATCCCATTACAAGATCTTACATGAGAAAAGAGAAACTTTTTTTCCCCAAAAAAAATTATCTACATTTAAACTGTAACTGACTTATTGTAACTGTACCACAACCTCCCTTCAGCGAGGCAGAGAATGAGTAGAATAACAAAAAGAATATCAGTCACGGGTAGTAGAAAATACAGTTTAAGAAAAATGGACAAAGACAGCACTGAAATAAAAAGCAAAAATGATATAATGCAAAAACAGTATTACTCAGAAAGACATGAAAATTAGTGAAATTCTGAGATCAGAACAGCTTTTTGTAGAGGTATTTGGAACAAAATTTAACATGAGACATCAGCTAACTAAAGCATTTTTGTTAACATGCAACACTCTACAGTAGTGAGTCATTCTCGTACAGTTTCCACAAGACTTAAAAGCATTAAACCCAATAGCTAATATATCCTGAAATCATTTCCTATATCCTAGCATTTGAAGGATCAGAAAAGGGATAATCCTATTTAATTCTTTGCCTTGCTCCCTTTGTACATCAAGGTAGTGCATACAGATAACTTAGTTGTTTGACAGGGTGCGAGACAGGCTGCTTTTTAGCTTTCCATGCGATGACCTGACACATTTAGTTTCTAGGAACAAACAAGGTCATTATCTATCAACCTCATCTGAATAACTACATGAAGTGTAAGTAACCTCAAGAGTAAGGTACCTCTATAAATAGTTAACAGACTGCATAAAATTAAAGCTCCAGTTACTGTTCTTTTTTTTTTTTTCCCAGAGTTTTGCCTTAAGATCTGTATTTTTTTTCCTCACTGAAGCTCAGAAAGAAAAGCAATACGATCATTCCATTTAGTAAGGATGTAGGCACAGTTTTTCAACGCTACATACTATGCTTAGGGTCTGTATTTCAGGACCCCCTAAATCAATTTACAGCAAAATGACTGAAAAACTGTAACAAACGACCAGCTACATTACATACAAGTTTAAACACATGGTGGACTGCCTACTCATTTTAACAAGCTCAATGAACTCCTATCCTTCCTAAAACAGCCACGAGAAGTATAAAACCTGTTTCCTAATCTTCCCCGTGAAATGGTGTCAAAGAAGGTTCATCTTCCCATTCCAACATGGATGGCTGGAATGGGAAGATGAGCTCTCTAAAGCTGAGCTCCTCATACTTCTACCTTCTCTTAGACATACAAACAATTCCAGAAGCCTGAGAACCTTCATCTTTCTTTCACAAAGCAGAAAACCAAAGACTTTCATGCATTTGCAAATCCATGCAGTTGCTACACCTCTTCTGAAACCTCTGAAATACGAAAATGTAAAACTCTGTGTCCTACCACCTACAGCAGTGGTGCTCTTCAGAGCTCTTAAGGGATCAGAGTACTTAGACTTCTCCCAAACACACTCGAAAATAAGCAAAAAATTACACAAAGCTTTTGACCCAGCAAGGAAATTTCACTCAAAATACACAAGAAATATCTTAGTTTCTTTAATTGCAAAATAAGGGCAGCTTTGCAAAATGTGTGTGCTTCTGTCAGCATTTTTCCTTCAAAGATTCAAAACATAAACCTTCTTTGCAAAAGCGAAGACAGAAGGGAAGATGAGGCAAGAAAAACCTAATAAAAAGTAATTTGAGCAATAGTTTACTCATAACAGAGTACTCAACAGCATTCCCTGCTTACAAAATCAAACGTAAGAGTTCTACAGAAATTTCTCATTGCGGCAGCAAGTACTGAAATAAAAGTCTAACAGCTGCCTTTACTACCAGGCAGATCAGGAAACTCCAGACACACTCATTTTTTAATCAGCTCTTACAAGAGATTCCTCAACACAGCACTTATAGTCAATTACCACATACTTTCAAATGAACCTGAAAGAGACAAATGAAGCTCACATAAAATAAATAATCCATTCGTAACCATCCAAGGAGTAACAAACATCTACTGAAGAGCAGAGAAACTACTAGTTCACCTCTTTTAGGAAGTGACTGTAAGAAGAGCTTTCCTGTCAGTTAGCCCACTAATCAAGCCATTCAGTGGATTCATTCTGTAATGTGATGGTTTCTATCCCAGAAGCAGGTAAACTTCAAGGAAGTAGCAGCCAAATGTCTTCATGTTGATAATCCTTATGCTTTGGTGTCTGCTGTAGTTCTCCTAGCATTTAACATTACCTTTGTAATATTGCATACTTCAGTGTCCAATAAAGATACAAGTGCACAGAAAAAACTGTGCAAATTAAGTACTATCTCCTGGCAAAAGCCCAATGATGTTTGTCTTTATTTTAAAGACTACAGTATAAATTCTCCCTTACAGTAATTTTCATTGGCCTATATTTTCCCCCAATTCCATACGCTAGCATTCCATATGTATCCAGCCACACATGCAGAATTATTTTGGTCTTCACAAGAAATAAAATCTTTCTTAAAACCATCCTATTCCAACCTGAGTTGACAGACAGAATGAAATTACCACTAAGCCTCTCTAAAAAGAGAAGCAACTGTAGTCATTTTTTCTTAACTACATGTTTATATTTGTTTACAACATGCAACAAATGTTCTGAGAACTGTTTGTTGTATCTACTTCTCAAAAAAAAACCAGCTTTTCTTTCCCATTTCCTCCCAAATTGATGAAGTCAGAGTTAAATGCTTTACGAAGTTGCTGATCTACAAAAAAAAAACCCGTATAATTTAAATAAACATAATTTATACTGACTATCAAGGGGGGTGGGAGGTGAAATTATTGCAGGCTACCTGGAAAAGGAATTAGTAGTTGTATTTGTTTTGGGGGTATTGCTCAAAACTAGCCCAGCTGGGAACGGGTGATAGTTTAGCCACAGCAGTACCAAACTCAGCACTGAGTTTATCAAAAAATTTGGGAAGAGTTCCCTATTGGTGATTGCCTCTTAAATCCCGTGCTGTTACAACTAGACTGCTGTTGGCAGTGAAGTTAGATTGGTTTCAGCAGGTTTGCTGCAGCAACCACACTACAGGCATTTCTTTAATTCCCCTGAAATCCACAACCACTAACTCCCTGCAAATAGAGAGCAAAAGCCAAGTTCTGTAAAAAGAGAGAAGGGGATAAAAATTTAAAGAAATTTGCAGGCTAGAAGTCTGACCCCAAACCTTGAAATTTCTCATATCAGTCTCACTGTACTTTACAATATACTGTAGTGGCCTGTATGAAAGTAGTTTTCGGCTAACTGTTAACATGGAAAATAGGCACAAATCAGAACACCCACCAAAAATGCAGAAAACAGAGCTAGACAACATCAGGAACTTTATCCACATGATCTGTACAGCACTAGTAATTACCAATCAAGAAAAAATAATCATGGTAACTACAGGCCAATAAAATGCAAATAGTAATTTTAGCAGTAAAAAACAACTACAACTCATATATTTGGAAGCAAAACTGTCCAAGAAAGAAGCAAATACAGTTGTAACAAAAAGGTATTTAAGACTAAAGACACAGATCAAAACGGACTTTGTGAACAAGTAATGTTAAAAGACGCAGAGTACATTTTTTGAAGTTACAAGGATTTACTCATCCAATATCAATTACCATCAGTGGAAATGGTGCAAGATAAAACCAAATCTAAAATGTTCCACAAAATTTTTCAAGTACACGAGGGAAGAACCATTACCAATAAAAACATTATGACTACTACTCAAGGAAAAAATGAGAAAACAGATGTGCTGTTGGCCCAGAATTGAGGAGAGAGAGAAAATAAACTCATCTGCCACAGGAAATCTGTACTGTTTTGTGTCCAAACACAAAAGTTTTATTAGTTCTGCACTTAATCTCATTGTTGCATGTCCTTGCCAATGCAGAAGGAAGCCAACAGTAAGAAGCCAATACAGATGCTCAGGTAGTACATAGTAAGAAAGCATGAGAAGAACCTAGAGTTTGACCCCTGGCTTTTCAGTAAATAAGATGGGCAAAACATACTAACATTAATTGTGAGAATCTAAAACAGACAAGGAAAACACCAAAGTATGAAAAAAGAAAAAAGGACAGGAGAACTGGGGGTGGGTAGAGGCATATAAACCAGAGATGTAATCTTGAGGGGGGTCACAGAGACAACATAAACAGGACTCATTTCCCTGTAGGAAGAGTACCAGAGGTGATATGTCTTTTTTTTTCCCCTTTCTTTTAGAATGCAGTCTACTCCTCTCTTACCCCAGCGTCCACAAACCACCATAAAATAAAGTAAAAGAAAGAAACTGGAGATAAAAAGAACAACGCAAGAAAAATACGTAATAAAACTAATCAGAAATTTAGATAGTTTGTTGCTTACAGAAGGGAAAATATAAAAATACAAAGAAGAAGGTGGTTAAGTCTAGTGGTGAAGAGGTAGCACAAGTCAAACAAGTAGAAAAATAAAATTATCAATATAGAACATTAATAAGTTACTTTTACACTGCCTTGCTTTTTTTTTTTTCATTTTTATTTTTTTAAATAAACTCTCACCACTCTTTATAAAACATTCCTTCATGCTGACACTTATTTAGGAGCAGTTCTTCCACAATCAATCAATCCCACTAAAGTGAATACTGGAATACTGTTTACAAAGGCAAAAGTCAGCAAGCTTCTGCCTTAATATATTAGCATAGCTTTTCTTCCTGCAAGAAACGTTTATGATCATAACAATACTTACAGCAGTAGGACTTAGTAGTAATTAATAGTAACACTTCAAATAAGCCGCAATAATATTTTAACCTATGGGAAATACTTCACATTCCTTTCAAAATAAACCGTTATTAAAAGATCACGATATTTTTAATTAACAAAACAGTCCCTAATCTGTAAAAGAATAATGAGATATGGTAGATAACCTTAGAGCTTAATTTAATAGCTTTCTTAATTCTTGAATCTATCATAAAGCCATAGCAGAAAACATACAGCATTACTCCATACATTTATTAACTTTATATCAAGTGCATTCTAAGCAGTATAGTTTTAGATTATAAAAGCTCACAAGATTTTAAATAAATACATGAGATATAGATAAAATGACACGTAATTATACCTTATTATAACGATCATGAGGAACAGACTGCAACACGATAGGTTCCATTGTAGAAACATTTGCAAACTGCACCTCGGGAATGTACAGAGCACAAACCACATGAGCCCAACCTACAAAAAGTTATAATTGTATTTAATTTTAACATTTTCTAGAAGCTTAAAGGACATTTCAATTATAGCACAAAGAATCTTTTAAAACACTTTTTTCCATGGACTATTTTAATTGTTTAGTATATTACAGACATAAGTTATTTCATTTTGTTCACATTTCATTTTATATTATCTAAAATGTAGACAAGCTGCAATACATTTCTAAGTTTATTCAGTGAAGAATTTATACAAATACCACTCCATGAAATACAAATACTAATGATTTATACAAACAGTGACACACAAACAGAAAAGCAGGTTATTTCTTTACATTTCTTGGATTAACATAGTCATTGCATAAAAGCTATGTAAAAGGGAAATATCATCTAAACAAACTAGTATTTATGCAAGCATCACCATCATATACGGTTTCTGTGTACACTTTTTATTTAAATAAAGTAATTCTAATTTGACTAGACTCCTGTATTCTTTCTACAGAAAGACATCTCAACACAGACACATCCTCTCTTTCAAATCTCTTTTCGTTCTTTAAAGGTGTGGCCAAGTCATTTTTTCATAGGAATATCAACACCTGTATCAAGTCCTGTTCTAACTCATTAACCTGGGGTCATCAATAAATGCTTAGTTACTTACCATATTGTGCGTTAACAACATTTCAAGAAGTAAACATTCCCAACTGTCTGACATTTGGTTGGATGGGGGGGGTGGGAGGACGGGAAACACCAATTTAGAAAGAAACCTATTAATTTTAGGCCTTTTTTCAATACTTAAGATCCCTTAGAGTTGTAGGTTCGTTTCAGTAGAGGTCAGTTTGCTATAACTGTAAATTTAGCAGAAGCTGCTATATAGCCAATTCAACTGATACTATTAATAGAATTGCAAGAGTAATCACTCACCTCATCTGAGAGTGAATTTGGTGTGGCTAGTTATTTACCATGAATTCTGTTCTTCCAAGACAAAAACTAAAGTCTTTCATCGCAAGACCTTCAGTACACCTTAAAAATAACTGTGCTTTCCTCCTACACAGGCTTACTCGTATGCAAATACTAAGGACATAAAATCCCAGATTTCCATAATTAGATAATCTATAAGATTATTAGATTAGGTAAACAAAGTAAATTATCATTGTGCAAATGCATCCTATAATGGAAGGAAAAAAACCACACACACAAAAAAAAAAACCGCCCCACACACAAACCAAACCACACCACACTGCCTCACTGCAGTCTTTTTTGTTTCCATCTTGGATTTTCTCTTTGAAACTACTCTGCTGAATCTAAGGGTTCTTAATTTCTTTACCCAAATGTACTTTGACTCTTAAACTGAGCTAAACATAAAATTGTACTTACTTAAAAGCAGTACTGTTGAGACTCTGGAATGGTATTTAGTATCTGGATTTTCATACGTGCCTCTCATTCTTTTTTTAAAGCACAAATCTTTTCTAGCTGCTTCCAACAAATTTGCATCCCCTCCTCATTTACTGAATTGGTAGTCGTAGTTTATACAGAAAGTAAAAAGCACACACACACAACTCTTATACCCAAGGGTCAGCATAACACGTATCATTCTAGTATTTCATCTGCAACTAAATACGGTATCTGCGCTACTCCATCACTTTATTCGCAAATGGTTTGTAGAATTATTCCACAAAGAAAAAGCATTAGAGTAATAAAAGAGTAGAAAAAAGAAAGTATAAACTGGCAACTTGAGCTACTTTTAAAAACAGTTCCAACAGACCATTTTAAAATTATCATTAACAGACAGACCAAAAAAAGCCTGTAAAAATCAGTCTTTTCTTATTCTCTCCTCTACTTGAAATACCTTCAAGCAACAAGTGTTTATAAGGCCTTTCTCAGACTTGCAAACTGCCCTAAGCCAGTTATCTCACTAAGAACAGATAAACGAATGTCAACACAGTGTTAATGGTGAATATTTATTTTAAATCTCCTCTCAAAAAATTAACTCAAATAGGAACACCATTCCTCTAACAAAGCCATTAAACCAGTAGAAAAGTGACACTGACATTTTGAGAACACCCTTGTTCAGTTAGTAACTCAGACGCAAAAGCTTTTACTTCAAACATAATTACGCCTGTACTCCAGTTACACTTACGTATAATGAAAAATCACTATGTAAACATATAAAATTTACAAGAGACATTAAAAAAAATAACACTTATTAAGCCAAGTGAAATTCAGGTTAAGAGTTTTCACTACAAGAAACCAGTTCCAGAAGTAACTGAACAACTACTCTATCACTATTAAAAAAAAATAAACAATACAGACAGAAACCTACAAGCTTAATATATTCTGATTTCCAAAATACAGAGTGCACATCCAGGATAGCTGTGGGCAATAGCACATTTTCATATTTCATTATAACAAAACCAGTATTATACAGCACTAATACATTTTCTGAACAAGGTATCAGTAAGTTCCCAGGGAACTGAGGACGAGGGTTCTTTTCTATTGGTTTCCATCTGGTACCTTTAGATCTCAGATGATCTGACCTTGCTGAAAAATTACAACCTCTCCAATAACAATTTAACCATAGGGGAGGTTGCAGAACACTTATGTTGCCAGCCTCAAACGCCTACATCTTTAAAAGAAGACTGACTCCAGCACCACCTCCCACTAGGGCTTAGAGACTCCATACACAACAGCTTAAACCTTCTTTTGTCCAAAGTTTCACCAATGAAGAAATATAGAATTGCCAAAAAGCAACACCCAGCTCACCAGCTCGCCTGGAAGAACCGAAAAGAGACAGAGGTTCAGCAGCAATCCATGAAGAAAGAATAAGGAATGCACTTTTCTGTAACAAGGGTGGTTAAGAACTCGTTGCCTAATGGTGCTGTGGAATCTCTATCACTGGAGAACTCAAGAAGGTCTCTAAACTCCTTCACAAAACTTGTCAACTTAAGGGAGGTCAAGAAGATTCAGTTTTCCCATATAGGGAACAGATAATAGCAGAGCAAAACCGAAAAAAGAAGCAAACAACCATTGTCTTATTTCTAAGCATCAAAGGACTAGTCACTTTCACCACAAAGAGTAAGCATGGAAGTAAGGACATTTACAGCCAAACAAAATAAGTGTGATAACTCTCCTCTATCTCACTGATGGAAGAATTAACTACTAGCACAGTAGCTCATAAAGCATATTTTAAATGTTTTCCGCAACTGAGAGGGCTCTTGACTATATAGCACACTGAGAAAAAAATGCCTCCCCCATCCTCTGCTGACACTTCCTTCTCCTTTAGAGAGAAGGCAGAGCACAGAGCTCAAAATCCCAACAGCAAACAGTACCTATTGCCATGTTCAGAGTTGAGCACTTCTGGCTACTGTTTCCCAATGGATGACAACTGCCTACTTTGTCCCCAGGTACAGCAAAAGAACCTAAAGAGACACCCATGCAAACTGTACATATAGCTGATAAGAGAAGCAAGCACTTATAAGGAGTTATGATATTTAAAACATTAAAATACACAGTTTTCATTAACTCCATCTAAGCCATAACAATTGTTCTGTAGACTTCCTATTCAAATCACTGGCTACATTATTTTTGGGCAACTATCAACTTCATCAGCAACTATACATCTTTTTTCTCCCTCCTCCCCCAAAAACATTATTAAACACAGTCCTTTTGAGCCTTCCCAGCGTTTAAGTGTGAAGAATACTGTTGTATACCCATGATCCAGTAGCACTGTTCTACATATTTAATAACATTTAAAACATTCTCACTAGTTTCTGTTGGAACTGAAATTAATTTATCACCATTCCTCTCCACCCAAAACATTGCACAGAAAAAACAACAGGATACTCTGTTTTCTTAATTGTTACCCAGACTTAGCCAGGAACTCATGCCATTTTTCAGATCACTTTTGTTCCCCATGAGTTTTTTAAAAAACTCATCTGTATAGACCACATCCTTTACTATTTAAATCAATTATAAGCTTCCACTCACTTTCATTGTGCATAGTTTGCATCCAAACAACTGGCCACAGATTTATTACTCACTTATTTTAATTTTACTTATAAAACCTACAGTAATTACTAACAAACTCTTGCCACTGAATTGCTTAAACTCAAGTTTACTTTTGCTTTCATCTCTCTTGCAGGACAGCTTTAAGTGGGGCACAAAAACTTTTGCCAGTAATACCATCTTGCAAAATGTTCTTAAATTTTTCCCTATCCTCAGAATTTTTTTTTTCTTATTTGACTTGCTATTTCTTAGTCTTTGAGAAGGTGGCCATTTTACATATGTGCTTTCTCAATAATAATGTTTTTACTAGATGAGAATTCCTGGCTTGCTTATTTTAGAAGAAATTTAGCTTAAAAACAAGAAATTATAAGGATTCAAATCAGCCACTGAGTTTGTTTGTTTCTGTGCATTCTTATCAGAACTACTTTCTCTGAAACCGCTGCAAAAAAATACAGCAGGCTACCACGGGCTGGCAGATTCATTGCCTCTTTTGCTTTAAACTACCCAATATTCTACAACAACCAATGCCTCTATGCAGAAATTGTAAAATGTCATCACTTTTTGGTCATTACTTACTAGAAACAACTTACTGGTGACAGACAAATCAAAATTAAAAATATTTACTTCAACTGTGCTTTCAAGTCCAATAACTTTGGGAAATGTTGCTCACCTTTCAAAAAAAAATAACAACCTGTGCTTTCTAAGATAACATCACACAAGTATAGTTAAGACACTTGCCTTTGTAGACATATCTCAAGAAACAACTTCAACCAACATTAAAACAACATCAAAACTACATATAAACTCCAAGATCTACTTTGATAACAATAATGAAAAGTTTTCTCCAATATCAGAAACTGGAAACTCATGCTGCAAAGCCTTCAAAGTTTAAATATATCTTATGAAACTTTCAGCTTTTCAGTTGAGTCCTTTTTTATCTACCCTAGAAAGACACACTACTGAGTTTTGCTGGGTTTTATGTCATGTTCTGGTTTAATTACCAGCACAGAATCTATCCAAATTTTACCAATCTTCTGCTGAGATTTTTATTTCAGGTCCCTAACTAATTTTTGACTCAGTTAAAATCTAACAGCACATACTTAGCAGATATAATCTGAATATTCATTATTAATTAACATTCAGAGTAACAAATCTCAGGCTCCAGAACCCTAACCGAAAATAAAAAGTTGATCTGTTATCCCAGAGCAGAGAACAATACTTTTAAAAATTTCACCACCAGCAAACAAAAGATTGTTGCCAACAAAGAACTTTATAAATAGAAGCAAACTCCAACAAAGTAACTAAAATTAACAAAGAAAATCTAGGAAGATAAATAATATACAGTACATTATCCATCCATGTAATTTTTTGCCTTTAGAACTACTGTTTAAGTGTTCAAAACTTGATTCACAAGCATTTTCACCATAAATAAATTCATAGTGCCTTTAATTCATATTCCAGTGCAAATTCTGAAGTCTTGCTTTTATAATCTTTTACTTCATAATAAAATAGCAGCAACAGACTTACAATCCGTCCTACCATCCAAATCAAGAGAAGTCCACCTACAGCTTGTGAACTGACGGAGTAGGCACTACACTAGCACTACGTCCCACATCAGTAACAGGCTGTAGAGACTGGAATCATCAATTCACACCTAGATCCAGCTACAGTACCAGTGTGGTCTCACAAGAGAGCTCTGGGATGTCATTACCATCTCCTAATCGTGCACTAAATTGCAGAGTAAAATTTGTTAACGCGTTCTATGTAAGTTCCTAAAGAGTCTATTATGGCTCACTAAGGAAATTTTACTTTAGCTGTAACTACAGCTCAGTCCTAAACTCAGCGAACGTATTTTAGCATGGAAAAACCTTTCTTTGTTGAAATGTTTGTTTCTTATTAGGGTTGCTCTGGGTGGTAATTTAAGGATACACATTGATGCATTTCAACTGTGGGCTGTCATTAAAAGGTTAAGTTCTCACCTTACTCTCCACTTTCAACTGTACATCCTTGCCCTCTCCCTATAGTATAACCTTGTCATGTAGCAGAGTAAACAATATTTTATTCATCTGATTACTAAACTTGGAGGAAAACAAAAGTTTACTTTCCAGTAAGATCAGTAAATAAATTGATGTAATCCATACCGAGTCATACACAAAACCTGCAGTGAAGAAACACCCAGACACAGGAAAACCACAGTGCACTCCTTTCAGCAGAGTCCTAGATAGTCCTAGCTGTCCTAGATAACATGAAATTGCATCCTCAGTTTCCACAACTATCAGATTTGCTGACTAACCCCAAGACTCAGCTCTATTCCACTTTGAAAGGTGAATCCAGCAAAGATGTACTTATATTGTTACTATTTGCTGGGGGGATAAGATTTTAGTGTCTCCTCATTAAGGCATTCTGTACTCTCTTGTTTTGACCCTGATCTTCCTTTCCTGCAAAGACAACAAAAACTTGCAGAAGTGAACTCTGTCAGCTTAAGTTACTGTCTTTTCCTCACTCTAGTAAACACAGTTTCAGAGTGTGCTACAGTTAACACAGTATTATTCACTACACTGTCCGATCCACTCTTTTCAAAGTTAGGCTACAAGGTGCTCACACTAACCACTAGGGATCTCATCACTGTGGTCGGTAGTTAACCTTTATCATTGGTACATAGAATGAAGAGACAACTTCTGTTAAAAACATTCGCAGTACTACTACAGAATTTCACTGAACTCTCCATTTAACAAAATTTGTTCCTAAACTAAGGAACTGGTACACAGGAAAAATTCACTTTGGATCATCAGTCAACAGCACAACATATTTGAAACAGTTACAGATTACATTTCAGTGGTCCACTGAGTAAGCTAATAGCTTTAGTAATTTTATCTGGCATGCTATGGCACTAATGAGTCTCTTCCCCCTCCCTCAATAAATATTTTTATATAACAAAAGGAAGAAATGTCATAAATATTTATCTAAAGCTCCAAATTTTTTCCTAGTTATACATTATGATTACTAGCAATATAAAAAATAACAATACAATATAAATTATATGGTTATACATATATTTATTTTAGTAAAATATTTTAAATTTTTTATAAATTTTACTGTCTTCCCAGCAAAAAAATACATACACAAACTCCTGCAAATCTGCATGAAAGGACCAGAACACTTGCAGGTAAGCACTTCTTGCAAAATGCATAGACATGACATTACACCATCCACATTCTCAAACATTAACACCAAGAAAACTCATCAGAATAGTAAACCTGGCTGTGAGAGTTGCTGACCCTAATAATAACAATAGCAACACGAAAACCTAGCATACGATGTTTTTATAGACTTGGGAGATCCCAGCACTAACCCAGGGGATGGGAAGAGGGCCCAGATGATGACATAAAACCACGGGGTTGTTAGCTGGCCTTTTCCCAAGCAGCTGCATGAAAGAAGTCCTGGTGAAAAGTCACACAAAGAATGCTGTTACACAGCATTCCTGATCATCATCCAGTGGAATCAGATTTCAAAGTAACAACTTGTGGAGCAACATCAAGCCTTTTAGGCTTACAGAACATTGTGGACAAAGACTACTGTAAGAAAACTATTTAAACAGAAGATGCACAATACTAGATATAGCTGAACAATTTGTTTAAAAACCAGACTGCATACTCAGTATTATGAGAAGATAAAAGAATTGCGATTCAAAAAACTATAATCAGTTCAAATGGTCAAGATTTTATTTCCTCCTCACTGAGTAGTGTAGGGGAGAGGGACCTGGGGGACCTGGTGGACAGCAGGATGACCATGAGCCAGCACTGTGCCCTCGTGGCCAAGAAGGCCAATGGCATCCTGGGGTGTATCAGAAGGGGGGTGGTCAG
>WKFP01014267.1:417394-429045 GCA_011057875.1 Pterocles orientalis
GAGGAGCAGACCATGTATGAGCTATGCTATCTGCATATAAAAAAAAAAAAAAAGTGTTCTGGTTACAATATGAAGTTACTTGTCGCCAGAAGGCAGAAAGAAGCATAACTTCATATCACTGACATAAAATCAGTCACTTGTTCTGAAAAGCTAAGACCATTTAATTATTTCTGTACTTACAGAAAGCCTCTGTAATTACAAATTTCTAAAGCTGGATCCTTAACAAGGTTTTATCAGAAATGCTTGTTTCAAAGTTTCTTCAGGAATACCTGCATCTTTTTATCACTTCCCTTGGCAACAGTGTAACAACATTAAAAAAATTCCAAGTATTAACCTACTGTAAATATAACTTTAAACTGGCAAGCCCATTACATGACCTTCAACAATATTTCCTTAAGTCTGAAACTCTTCTAGCGCAATCCCTTGTCAAGCAACTCTTTGAAAAGAAAGCTTGGGTTGGACTTGATGATCCTTCAGGTCTTTTCCAACCTTAATGATTTTATGATTCAGGTTAAGAATGTGGATTTCTGAAATGCAACATCAGTCAGAGTTCTTTTCTTTCAAGGTTCACATACTTCTGTAAAGCTGTGATTTAAAGGACATTTGTCCCATAAGGTAGAATTTTCTGTATTCAACACCATGGACAAGATGCATTATTGAGGCAGTGATATTTCCAGAATGTGAAGTACAAATTCTTAAGACTCCTCTGCTATGAAATTTTCACTATGAAGCTCTCACGGATTAAAATAGTTGCTCATGAAAATTATAGTAGGGACAATACTGTTTGCACAGTGTAACATCTTTGCTATTTCAAACTTACACAGTAATTCACTTTCAGACAAGAATTCTTAACTACGATTAGTTACTCTCTTATAGCTGTCCTAACATGATGGTCAAATCTTTGATGGACTGTGTCAAAATATGCTTTCAAGACTTTACGCAAAAAAATGTTTCAAAGTTACCACAGAGAATAGCAAGGCATTCCCAAACACTACTCCAAGCATAAAAACAGAAAACACTTCAACTGCTTCACACTTCACAAATTTTACTGTATATTTCAAGAGGTTTGAGGCTTTCTTATGTCCTAAAAAAGCAAGTGTCCAGCTGCCATTTCTGAAGAATTGAAATCAACACTGCCATGTATCAACCTGTCTGAAAGAAAGAATAGTTTTAAGGCTAAAGTGCTTGGCTGGCACTGAAGATGGTAGTTTCACTGATACACAGAGAACACAGGCCCAATACAATCTCACAACGCTCACAAATGACACTAAGTTTACTAACGTGTTTGAGATAAGCAGACACTAGAACGGTGAATGCAAGGCAAAGGGGAATCAGCCTGAACACAAGCAGGCTCTGTGTTCCTCCAAGTCAACTGCAACAGAAATGGCAAAGCTGCATCAACACTAAACTAAGGCAGGGTACAAAGTAGTTAGAATATTACATATGCAGCATATAATCTCCAGAATACAATTTATATAGACAGTCCAAATGAAATCCAGAATACAAATCATACTTTCTTCTCTCATAAGACAAAGGGCTCAGTATCAAACTGACCAGGCTATTTACAGATAGATGATGGACAGGAATTTAGAAGTATCTAGTAAAGAAAGAGGAAGGAATTCCAGAAGTGATTGAAAAGTTAATTAAATTTTTCACTCATATCACCCAGCTATTAGTATAAACATAATGAAGACAGGATGTTCAGTAGAGACTTTCTCTAGCAGCTCTACTCAGCACTAACAGAACTGATGATAACCTGAATGATGCAGAAAGATGCAAGGGCCAGGTAATCACTACTGCAACTTTTCAGCTTTGACTTCTTCGTTACAGAACCTATTAGCAAATCAGGCGTGAAAGAGCTATCCTTTGAAAATGCACTGGTGCATTCAGTCTGGGCTACAGACACAAAAATTCTACTTTCTTCCATGAATGGTGCACTTTCAACAGCTTTCTACAAATGTTCAAACTCCAACTAACTACACATAAAATTTATCCTTTTCACCCATTAAAATCTTATGTTAAAAAGCAGTTTCTCCTTCACTGTAACTTTTTTCCTAAAATTAAAACTAAGAATAATGATTGATGCTCTCAAACTAAATTCAACCTAAATTGCAGAAATAAAGGTTACTGTAAAATAGTTCTCTCTTTTGAAACCACTCAGTGTTCTCATTTGTTTACGATCCCTATTTCTTCCCCCACATACTTATTTCCCTCATAAAATAAGACAGTCCACAAAAAAATAAGAATAAAACTTACCCCCATTATCTGTTCTCTTTAAAGCACCATCCTTATGAGGGCATAATTCACATCTCTAGGAAAAAAAAGCAAAAATAAAATTAAAAAACGGAATAATCAAAGGAGCATTGAAAAAGAAACCACAAACATCAAAACTGTCAGCTGACATTAAGAAAGCAGCCATTCTTTAGAAATGAATGGGTGAGTTTTCACTTAGCCTTTACTTGAATATTAATGTTAGTTCATCACAAACTAAACTTTCTCCTCCAGATTTTGAAACTCTGACACATGTTAAAGCTACTCGCAGTTCTCCCTCCCAAGTTTTTATTCCCGGATTTGACACCCTGGAGTTATGGAGACAAGCCTCCAAAAACTATGTAGCATGGGGTAAACTCATTTGCTAAGAAACTTGGGCACAGTCCGAAGACTCCCTACTGTATTTCCTTCTCCTAGGACCTCTGTATTCACCAAGGAAGACAATCACAAAGATGTGCCATGGCTATAAGTAGCACAGGTGCACATACTATAGCTGACTTCACAAGCTCTGCTGACTCCCACTTACCCTGAGACACCAAAACCAATCTTGCTTTCTGTCTCAGAAAAAGGAGGTCAGAAGCTGACTCATCCTTGAAATTCTCCAAGATTGCATGTCTGGAAACATGCAGTTTGACATTATAATCTTCTGACAGACACAGGATCACAACAGTACAATCTTTCTGTTATCATTGTCTCTATCAAGTTCCTAACAGCAAGTTTATCTCTAAGTGTCCTAGAGCAGTGTGAACCAATTCTAAATCAGTTCAGAGATGACAGAAAACAGAACACATTTGACAAAACATTCCACTCTACTGCTCCAAACAACATTATAGGAGATCCTATACCTAGGAATCACTTTATTAAAGCCCTTATGAATTCCCAAATCAGGGACAACTCAAACCATACCAATATAACAAGTTTTTTAAGAAACTGAAGAACAGTCTGATCATCAGATGCAAACTTAATACCACATCCTTCAAATGGAGGGGGACATCTGGCATCACTACAGATCTTCTCTGTGTTCCCTGAACAGCACTATTCTCAGCTACCAGCTAACTGGCAAGTCAGCAGACAAAGGAGCCTATGATATTAGAAGTGCCTCAGAAACAGAATGTCCAAACTTATTTGAGGTATGACAAATTCTATTCCTGAAATTCATATGGCTGAAGTATATCTTGAGAACTATCTACTCTTCTTAACCTGTAAAAAAATTGATATTAGCAGCAAAGAGGCTTTCACAAAGGGCAGAATAGAAAAGTTCTTAAATGATTTTTGCTCAGTACATTGGCATAGACAGCTGCACACAGGAAGAAGGATCTTTAAGATTGCTGCTTTTTGTCTTTTGCTTCACTCATCCCTCCCTCATATACAGCCACTAAAATGATCAGCAATTTATTGAAAAGCAGTATTAAGCCTATGGTGAAATTAAGAGATAAAAGTAGTTGAAAACTTCTGAACCATTCTGTAAACTGCCTGCAGACTGGGAGCATCACGCTTTTAAGTCAATATTATTAAGGACTTCCTTGCAACCAAAATGAACTGCTTGGTTCATTTTAAACAAAATCTTATATATGCAATATGTATGTGAGCTGTATCTTAACACTCCAGCTTTCCAGACATTAGATTTCAGTGAACTCCCCATACACTGAATCAGATTCTCAAAGCGAAAAGCCTGGGCATATATTGATGGTGACAGGGCAATAAAGTTTGTTCCCACTCCAAAGCTGCAAGCTGGCAGCCTAAGGCCAGTGACCAGAGCTGATATAGCTGATATACCTACCCCTGAGACAAGGGAAGTTGCTAACATAGTCTACCTTTCCACACCTCTGCAAGTCTGTGGAAGTCTGACATACATTTTCACTAGTGGCAAAACCAGTTTTGGAGGTTCTCTTCTTCCCTCTACCTCTCCCTTATTAATCTCTCCCTCCACCACTCCCTCAGCTGCTGACCCAACTATCTGTAGAGCTGCACCTTAAACCAGATCAGTGAAATGAAGTGAAATGAACTTTTTCAACATTTTTAATTCAGGTCATATCACTGTCTCAATTTAAGCATAATCCCACAATGAGTTGCATCAGCAAAATTGAAGGCAGGGAACCATAGCACTGTAGCATTAATAATTAAAGAACCTAAAAACATATTGAGCAAACTTTCCCACAAAATAATTCAAAACAATCACAGGACACTGAGTGGCAAGGAACTGAACCAGTCCTTTATGCAGAAAAGTTAAGCATGCTCCATTCGGTCTCTTCAGAGCTCAGTTTCAACTAGGTTTTTTTTTTCTCTCATATCTCTAATAGGACTCAGGTCCATTAGGTCTTCCCTCATTACTCCTCTGCAGCCCTGGCTGCAGCCAGTCAGAGAAGATACAAGACACAAACCTGAAGTGCAGGAGGGAGCTTTGACAGTGGAAGAAAACTTGAGTGCAGGGAGTTCTGCAGAGTATTCTCTCACTGACAGGGAGCAGTATGCCTGCACTTGGCTCTCATGGAGCGGGAACTGAGCAGCTGTGCAGAGATACTTGCACTGATGACACAGAGCACTTCACAGAATCACAATCACAGAATGTTAGAGATTGGAAGGGATCTCGAAAGATCATCTAGTCCAATCCCCCTGCCGGAGCAGGAACACCTAGATTAGATCACACAGGAACGCATCCAGGCGGGCTTTGAATGTCTCCAGAGAAGGAGACTCCACAACCTCTCTGGGCAGCCTGTTCCAGTGCTCTGTCACCCTCACTGTAAAGAAGTTTTTTCTCATATTCAAATGGAACCTCCTATGTTCCAGCTTGAACCCATTGCCCCTTGTCCTGTCACTGGACAGATTCACTTCTGATGTTGTGAATTCTGACCACAATCTGCCATAGAGTAGCATTCTAGTAAGACAATATACCACACAGTGACTCTTTCCACTTCCCCCTCTAGGTTACGAGCCTAAATCCCTGGCTCCACAGTCTCAGATTCTGTCACTCATTTCTACTCTCCCAAGTTTCAATATGCGCCACATAGTAACTAGTGACACCAGTAGCTTTGCCAGGTGCCTCATCTCTTGAGACCAGTAACTAGTATAGAATTTTTTTAAACGAGCACTTTATTACTAGTTCTAAAATATGTCCTGGTTCCTGCTGCAACAGAATTAACTTTCTTCATAGCAGTTACTGTGAGGCTGTGTTTTGGCTTTGTGCTGAGAAGGCTGATAACCTACTGCTGTTTATAGTTGCTGCCAGGACAGTCGGGGCCTTTTCAGCTTCCCTGCTGTGCCAGTGTCTGCAGGTCCAGGAGAAGCTGGGAGGGAACACAGCCACAATTACTAGCTTAGGATTCAAACTTAGGTTTAGGATTGAGACCCAAACTGGCCAGTAGTCTATTCCATATCATGCATGTCATGCCCAGTATACAGATGAGGATCTGTCTGGAGGTGCTGTCTCTCTACGGGTCATCTCTCAGATTCTTATCTCCATTCTGGCATTGTAGTTTTGGGACTCTCCCTGCTCTGGGATCCTTAGCCTGGAACAGGCTAAGCCTTGGTGATCAGGTGGACAGCAGTTTACTGTATATCTCTCATTTGTATATAACATTATTATCTTTATTATTATCATTATTATTTTCAATTTTATTGTAGTTTACTTACTAAATTGTTCTTGTATCAACCCACAGATTTCTTTTCCCTTTACCCTTTTAATTCTCTCCCCCACCCCCAGGAGGGTGGAGGGTAAGCAGTTGTTGTGGTGTTTTGCCCCTAGCCAGTGTCAAAACCACCACAAAAATCTTACACCATCAAAAAGAGTTATAATTTCAGCTGAGAATTTCATAGAATCATAGAATTCGCAAAGTGACTGAAAAAATTCTTAGGTGTTTTCAAAATGTTTAAATGCACGTTGTTACAAAAGGATTCTGAAAGTGAAAGGAAAGGAAATAGCTGTGTGGATACGTATCACAGAAGTCCAGTTACTTATAAATTTCTTATTTTAATGTTTTTGTCCACACAGCATCACCTTCTTCCAGTTTACTTGTGGACAGAGCTTGGAGTTTAAGTGGATAGCAACAGCTGAATCTCTCAACTAAATGCCACATCACATACAACTTATATGATGGAATAAAGCTTTGATCTCCACAACACAGTATAAGGAATAATCAGACCATCTGTACAGATAGTCAGATGATCTCTACTATCTGAGCACATGGACCATGCCAGGGCTCTCTTCTCCAGCTGTGCATTCTAAGTCTTCACTCTGGCAAAGGATTTCTGACACAGATTTACTGAGTGAGCATTCAAAAACATTGTGGGGAACTACTAAGCAAGTTGGGGGGGAGGGAAGCAGAAGCAGACACTACACCCACAAGATATTACAGCACGAACAGGGCAAGCTCTTACGACTGATCACCAATGAAAATAAACATAATCAGGTTAGACAGTGTAAATGTGAATACGAAAGAGACTGACAGTGACCCAAGGGCAAAACCACATCCTTTGGTGTGCTGAAGGGCACTAGTCCTATAGCAGGGAGGGGCACCAGTGCATGTGATGCTGTAGGTACAGCCAGTTGAATTAGATTTGAAGAGCAGCAAAAAAGACACAAATACAGGCTGAAAGAAGACTGAAATTGTAGCAAGTGACATTGTCCTTTCCCTTCCTGTCCTCACAGAGTGTAACACAGACATCCCATTTTTCCAGCTCTTTGGTGGAACAGACAAAGTTCATGGATCTGGCTTCTGTCGAACCAGAATTCAGGTGAACTCTCAGCAGGAATTGCTTTGGACTATGACGTCTCCTGTAGAGGACTAAAGTGAAACCAATCTCAAGGTTCTACAGGTGTAACAATCTGACAGTGTGGCTATCACAACTCACTTCTGAGCTACATAAACAGCAAGTTAATTAAGTGAAAGATGACTCATCCTGTAACCTTACCACCCAAGTGAATTGAGACTGAATGGGCCTGATGAAAAACCCACTGTCTCATGAGGGATCCAATCTTTTAAAAGTCACCCAGCAGAGACCTAGAGTGGTCAAAAGCACGGGAGGCCCATGCAGAAGGGAAAAGAACCAACTTTTTTCTGTCATTATTTAAAAAGTAGAAATAAACAAGAATAAATAAAGAGTAGTAAAATAAAATTTAAGAAAGGAAGTGTCCACTAAAGATATCCAGCAGAAAAAAGTTCCAAGACTGCAAGACCAAAATAAGAGAAGGAGGAGCTAAATAAATCCATCTTCCTATACTGAATTAGATACAGTCTAATTTGGCATCACTGCATTGTGACATAGTTTTCTCCTCCTATTTTAGACAAATATGCCTTTGCCTTTTAACCAGGACTAACATCGGCCTTAACCCGCAGTAAGTAACATTAGACAAATCTAATTACTGGAGTCCTTTCGGCTAACCTAACTCTACCATTTTTTTCAATTAGAAATGTAGGAAATCCATAGAGAAACCGATTTAATCCAACAGACTATTTTATTCGTGTTGAAATGAACGGAAGAGCAAGAGACACATAGTTGATAAGGAAGATAAGGAGAGACAGAAACAAGACTACACAAGTAGGAAAGAAGAAAAAAAGAGTAGTAGGAATAAAGCATTGTTCTTCCCTCAGGGTTCTGTAAATTTGGAGCAAGTTTCATAAAACCTCATCAGCAGACATCCATTATATGCTGTCTGTTGTTAGAAGAAAACAAAGATCAAAGAATCCTTGTGCACTGAATTCTGGTCCAAGGTAGGCCAAAGGAACCATTCACCTGAATACTGACTGTCAACCAAGTAAAGTCCTGCAGGACTGCATTCCCAGCATCCCAATGAGGCAATAAACTGTGTGTCTCAATATGACCTGTTAACCTAAATAACACAAGAAGGTCTACAGCAGATTAAAGAGACCACAATTCCTAAAAGTTAGCTAGAAAATAGGCTGCAGTTCCAGCTGCCTTTACTTCAGGCTCACTTTGAGCTAAAATAATTATGCACTGCTGCCAAAAGATCACTGGCCATCCCCTTCTGTGTACTTCCCACTGCCTCCCTTACCCTGGGAAGAACATTCACTTGACCACAAGGAAATCCTAATCAACAAGCCAAAAATAAAATACTTTTTCAGACACATCACTTCTTTAAGCTATCCTTCTATAAGGCCATACAAACAACAATGCCAGATAAAAAACACGACAGAAACACAGAGAGCAGGGCAAGGATACAATCACCCTGTTCGGAAGTGGCATAATCTAAGCTTGCAAGTACAGAATTCCATCCAAGGGTCTCAAAAAAGAAACAAAACAATAACAACAACAACAACCAACACACCACACACAAACAAAACATCACCACACATGGCCCCCCCAAAAAGAAAACAAACCAACCAACCAAAAAACCCACACACCACACCTGAAACAGACTAATTTCAGTAGTAATATAGACATATTTTTTGGGCCCAGACTCAGACACATTTATTAGGCCAATTTTGTTTTGATATTTCCCTAACATTCATCTATTCCAAGCTTTTTTAACAGTCATCACGCATATACACAAACTGTTTAATTTACAAGCTTATTTTCCCTCTGTCATGGTTTAACCCACCTGGCAGCAAACACTATACAGCTGCTTGCTCACCCCTCACCCACCCCCAAGGGAAGGGGGGAGAGAATTAAAAGGGTAAAGGGAAAAAAGACTTACGAGTTGTGATAAGAAGAATTCAATAACTAAAATACAATAAAATTGAAAATAATAATGATAATAACTGTAATAATATACAAATATACAAATGAGTGATACACAATAAACTGCTCACCACCTGATGACCAAGGTTCAGCCCATTCCCAGCTAACAATCCCAGATCAGAGAAAGTCCCAAAACCACAATCCCAGAAAAGAGAGAAGAGCCCCAGTCCAAGAGAGAGAGCTTCCAGACAGACCCTCATCCATATACTGGGTATGACGCGCATGATATGGAACATACCATTGGCCAATGTGGACCTCAATCCTAAACTTGAATCTTTAGCTAGTAACTGTGGGCTGTGATCCGGCTGTGCTCTCTCCCAGATTCTCATGCATCTGCACAGCAGCAGAACATGGAAAGTTGAAAAGTCCTTTACTGTCCTGGCAACAACTACAAACACCAGTATGTTATCAACATTCTTCTCAGCACAAATCCAAAACATAGGCTCATAATAGCTACTAAGAAGAACATTAACTCTGCTTCAGCCAAAACCAGAACACCCTCCCAAGCTGTACTACACCCAGCATGACACCTATGCTTCCAGAACAGTTTTTTTTTATCCAAAGTACATTTTGGTCACAGAATGACTGTTTCATATGGCCTGACAAAAGAAAAAAGAACAGTATTTAACTGAAAGGAACAAGAAGAAATGGCAACACATGACCCTTAAAGCTACAAATAACAAAACAGCAAGTTACACAAAGTCAGCATCACAGTTCTTGAAACCTTATACTCACTCTCTTTTAATCCTTTCATCAACAGGAGTTAAAACTTGAGGTATGAAATATTTTATTCTGCTGCTCTTGTAATCGTTAATCAAACAGCAGACTGGTTAAATCAATTTGTTTTTGTTGAGAGTTTCAGTTCACATTTTAGTGAAAACAAACCCTGCATACACACCATCAAATTCTTATCACTTTCTTAAAATTAACCTACAATGAGAGAGTCAGTTGCCAAGCAAAAGTAATTTTATTGCTTTACTTCTGAATTTGCTTCAAAATACATCTGTTTTACAGCATACCATGTTACTGGGTATTTCTGTATATATCAAAATGCAGTAACTCAACACTCTCTCCCAAAGCACATGGACAGATTCACAAAGGTAAGCAAAGCCACTGGTCAGAAGATCAGTTTTTAATCAACGGCTTTCCAAGTGGCAGCCCCTGATGCTCTTAGCAACCTTGTCTCCCATTCACTGGTAGTTGCAGAAGCCTGAAGCATAGCTGACTGCACCCAGATATTCATCTCACAAGTTTTGTTGTACAGCTTCACCTACACTAACCAATATTCCACACCATTTTGTCTCACTCTTGGGTATTAGCAGAAGGAAACACACAGAAGTTGCCTCTAATACTTTCTTTCCCAATCCTATATACTGTGAATATGCTAGATAGTCTATACTACTACTACAGATAACACAAACTATCTCAATATGGTTTAAAAAATTGGTTTAGAAGGGCAAAGACATCCATATGGGTAGTTATTTTAATTAATGTAAAAAAATTTAATGCTGCCAGGAACATACTCATTGCTGTCAAAAACTTTAGAATTCTAGAAAGAAAAAATCAGTATCTAGAAAACAGCTCTGGATACAAAGTTGATCACAGACCACATCTCGAGCTTCAGTTACGCCAATGCTGCATACGTCATTCTACCTATATGTAACTAGCTGAAGTTATTTATTCATTTTTTTGATGAAAAATTATCTTCTAAGCTCAAAACATTTTTGCTATTTATTTTCCTTCTCCCCCAAAGGATATGAAATTAGTCTTCAATCTTCTCCAGAGTCTTACATGTTCTCATCTTCCTTTTATACTTTTCTTTCTATGCCCCTCTTCCCCCTAGTGTTTTGGCCCATTTTTTTGAAACGGAAAAAAAAAAAAAAAAAAACCATACCTTGGAATTAAAACACTGAAAATATTATCAACTCCATTTTCCCTCTAATAAAACTGGAAAAATTTGAGGTCACTTTAGTGATTAGTCTTGTGTTAGATTCAGGCAAATATGGCACTAAACAACCAACATAAACACAGCTCCCTCTATAAAGAGACACCATATTCTAAAGACACATGAAAGTATACTATTATACCACAGACAACTACATTACACTTAACAGAAGGATAACTGAAGTTCAGCTAACCAGAAGGTATCTACAGAACAAATGCCTTAGAGTCAACAAAAAAGAGTTTTTTGCAAGATTAGACAACACGAAGAAGAAAAATCCACAGATACTTGCAGAACAGTGCAAACCAGTATACTGCAAATTTAGATCTTGGCATAAATTCTATCACTAGATGAGAATTCACAGGCAGCTAGTAAAAAAACAGACCCAGCAACAGGATGCGTATCAGACTGACCATGTCTACATCTGCTGGCAATAACTTACCCCAAATCTCAGAACTCAGTGACATGTCATTTTTCTGTTCACCCCTTCTAACTACCTTCTACGAAGCGAAACTGATACTGCCAACATACAAAGACTAACCAGAGAAAATCATCCTCCCAGCCCTGGAAGCCTCCAGAAAGTCCAATAAAACTCACAAGCTTTCCCAGATGCTGCTGAAATTACTGAACTTCTACTCACACCACACTTAGACTATCCATATGAAATCGTTTTACTCTGATATTTTACTAATCTTTTATTTGGTGATTTTTCCTTAAAAACAAAATTTCCACTAATTTACAA
>WKFP01014267.1:433216-443310 GCA_011057875.1 Pterocles orientalis
GTTTGGGGGGGGGGGGGGGGGCGGCAGAGGGAGGAAGGAGGAAGCAGAGGAGGATATTGTTAATCAGTAGCACTTTCCCATATTTATTAAAAAAAATCTTCAAGTAATTTGTATTTTACAGTCACTTTTCCTTCTCTTATTCAGACGTTTACTCTTCTACTGCTATGTAAAAGCCACACAAATAACAGAAGCACATAGATAAATTTGTCTCTTGTATGCAAAAAAAATAAAGAAATTTATTTTTCTACTACTTGTTATAGTATTCTTAAAAGCTGTTGTAGAAATATTCTTATATAAAATGTCCTTTAAGGAAAATTATGGATACATATTAAAAAAAACATTCATTTCAAAACTTCAAGAATTATTTCAATAAATATCTTCCAACAGAATGCATAGCAATTAGTCCTGAATGATTTGGTGGTCAGTATTTTGAATTAAAGAAAAAATAAAACAGCAAGTCTTCTTCTAAAGTATGTTTATTTCACTTCTACTGTGACCATATTTATCAATGCGCATTCTAGTTTACAGATACAGGCACAATAACCTTGCCAAAACTGATTCTAAACACAGGCAGAGATCCCATTCCCCTGGAGACAACAGGGAGTGGGATGTTAAACTATGGATGTATCATACAACTCTTCTAAGCAACTCTACAATAATAGACTTGCAGGTGCATGTGAGGAAGATTTTTTTAAAAGGCAACTTGGAGAAAAGAGCTACAACTGTTCCATTAAAGATTTAAAAAAAAATCTCACGTGTTGACAGTGGATCATCTGTACAGCAGATGAAGGAACAGCTCACTCTGGCAGGATCACTAGCAGGAACCTATCGTTATGAGAGCACAGTGGAGCCCTCATAAAGCTGAACTGGCTTTAGAGGTAAACAGTATAGGTGCATTTCTACAACTCTGAATCCTTAAGTATTAAACACTGTATTATCTAAACCGACTCTGCAATGACTTTCTGCCTCTGCATTGGGTTCAAAGAAATACAAGTGCCAGTGCAGACTCCAGTTATGCTAGATCCAGCTGAGATCCAGATGAGTACTATCTCAAATCCTATGTGGCCAGCTCCACAGGGAGTCACAGTCTCCTCACCGCATTCCTCAGGACTACAATCCAGGTGGCTTATTAGACCAGCTGTAGAGTCACACAAATGAGCTGACTCAGTTCTGGGCCAGTACTGCATCCAACTCCATAAACCAAGCCACGAAAACAAACTAACACAGAAATGCCAGTTAGAAAAAAACACTACCTTTATGATATTAACGTGCACAAAGTCCACACTGATTCTTCCAGACACAATGGCAGGCTTATAATACACGTATTCCAGTGAAACAGATCAACAGCATACTAATTCACTTGCAATGCTGTAAGCAATCTGACTTCACATGTATAAGCTGAGCTATGCTTGAGGGAGGGAAACTTTGTGGAATTCATAACACAAGTTCAGTACCAAGACCCCCTGGTCTCTCTGAATTGAGTTGACTTCAAAAGGAGCAGCATCTACACGTAGCTGATAAGCATGACAAAGCTAACTGAAAATGCGGGATGCCTCTGTGCTGCCTGGTATCTCTATCACATGGATTATTCCAGATCCCTCATGATGAGCATGAATACTAGTAGCTTGTAACACTATACACACTGTCTATTTATACTCTACTATATACTATAATTAAATCATCCTTTAAATAAGATCATCAAGAAAGATGTTTGGCACATAATAGATGATAGGGAAAAAAAAGTCTTTTTGAACAACAGGTGTGCTACAATTCCTAAAATTAGCTTCTCTGTTGTCTCTTTTGATACCAGTACTATCAGCCCCTGGACAAGACATATGCGCCATCCAATTTCCCAAGCCAGGACCCAAAGTCCCTTACATACTACTCCATACGTATGCACCATCAAACAGACCCTAATACTAGTTTTTCCTAAATCAACATTTGTCCACCCTGCTTCCTGATTCAGAGGTCCAGGAACATCTGAAGACATCAAAAGGGCCCACTATGCAGGGTAATAACAGCTGGTGCTGACACAGGCAAAGTTGGGACCAGTTGCCACCCATCTTGAAGGCATTCACATCCCAAGCTCAGGTCAGCTAAGATAAATTAGCTGATTTAGGGGAAACTAAGACACTTCAAGCAATAGTTAAAAACCTACACAGTGATTGCAAAACATGCCTACTGGGATTACATCCTTCTATTTATTATGTACTATATATGCATGATTAGAAGGTAAATCAAATAATTACCAGACACCTCAGTATGTCCATTATCCAAAAAGTTCAGGTTTACAAAAATCACAGTTCCTCTCACACACACACACAAAAACATAACCCTGCTAGAGCCAAGACCCAGTATGACTTGTCAGGTATGGAACTGCGCTTTTTTTTTTTTTGACCATTCAAAACCCAAAACACCGGCTACCACCTCACTATCAAGAACGCAGAAGTCAACCAGCCAAAAGGCTTACGTGGCTGAAAAAAAATCAGCCACCGCTTTCACTGACAAGCAGTACGTGCCAGCTTAGCAGCAGCACACAAAAGAAAAAACACAGTAGACATCAGTGTATAACAGCTGAAAGTATATGGAAAGCTAACAGCTCTAACCCACTGTTAAGTTCTCTGGTGACCCATCTACTTGAGTTACATGCTCCTGAGTTAGCCTATTTCTTTCAGCTGTTAAAGTAAGGCTAACTTTAGTGCAAACAATTATCTCTGCTTTCTTATCAGGACTATTTTATTTGCCCAGTAAATGCAGCTTAAAAAAAAAAAAAACACACACAAAAAAAAATTAACACCAAAAAACAAACACACTAAAACCACACAATGCAGACAGCATCATGAGGGAAAAATATGCCTTGAGTGCAACACTCGGGTCCTTTTAAAGATTAAAAGTAAGTAAGTAGCATCATGTTCAATGTAATACAGTTAATTTAATTCTGGTTTTGTTTCTAGGCAAAAAGGCCAAAAGAGAAACTAATCTTTGATCTCCTACAGTGATAAGGAGGTCTGCTTTTGCAAGTAAGTGCATTACAACTTCCAAGTCTGGGAAACTAGTTACAATAAAGTTCCAGTTTTCATACTGAACTCAGAGCTTCAGTTCAGCTTTTGAGTACCAAGGCCTTCCCCAAGACACCTCAGAGACAGCCACCATGTTTCTAACTCAATATCCAAGTAGTTGTTAAAACATCAACTGTTATCAATCTGTTCTACTTCATATGCAGCTAGTTCAACTTGAGAACCATTTAAACCTACATTACAATTTTTTTTTTTAAACAAGATCAGTAATCAACTTGTTGGACTGTACCATAAACAAACCCCATTAGGTGTAAACAAGAATAGAATACACTAGGCAGAGAATTCAAGAAAATAATCTTTGAAACAGTTGGGGAAAAAAAACTTTTAAAAAATCCACTGAAAAAAAAAAAAAACACCACAGCCCCCACAGAAACTGTCAGAATACCTTGAGACTCTTTAGATATTTCCACTTAAAAAAAAAAAAAAATAAAAAGAAAAGAAAACTGGTCTTTCTGAATAGCATCTAGCTGGAATTATGACAGAAAGCTAAGCTATTTTCTGCTATTACTGGGATACTTGGGTAAATATTATCCACAAGCATTATAATGAGCATTACTTAATAAACAAAGCACATACCACTCTGGCTGCTCTTTCCTGAGATTCACACTTCCTGCAAAACCAAGGTCCAGTGGGTACTTGAACAATTCCATAGCAAGCTGTTTCAAACAAGACAAAATATTTCAGCAAACATAAGCAGCACTACAGTACTACTAATATGAATGTTATAAAAAAAGCTTAATATTAGTCGATCTCACATCATTTTAATAAGTCAAACTGACATCTACACATTGCACATGAAATCCTATCACAACGATACTGGAAATTAAGTACAAGCTACCACTAAAAATTTATGCAAAATTTGTTAAAGAAATTTGTTAAATAATTAAAAAAAGAATAGCTTGAAAACTAATAGAACCATTCAAAAGCAGCAATGTTTCACATGTGATCTATTTGCTATTTATTTACCAGCAAAACTGGTGAAACACTTCACAATGACAAACACCCATCATTTAAAGCCTTTTTAAGAGAAAACTAAAAGCAACTAACAAATCCGAGTTGATCATAACACATTCATACACATAGTTTCAATCAAGTTCTCTTACTCTTTATGAGTAAAATACCTGGTCTTCAGTAGGAAATCCATAATAAATGGAAGAAAGATAAAACGTTTGCTTTTTTTATTTTCCCCTGAAAATTCAGACAGAGCTGTAAATACAAACTAAACTGAGCATCGGGACTAGGATCAGTTGCACATACAGCCAGGCTACAACAGAAATCCTTAGGAAAGACATTTTTGAGACATGCAGATTTATCTGCAAGACTGTTATCTATATTTTTATGGTATATTTAAAAAGACAGGAGTTTGATAAGAAATTCCCCAGAGAAAAAGAGTTCAGTAATTTGGCAACACTGTTCATTTTGAAATACACAGACCAAGAAATTTTAAGATCTGCTGAGAGAATGAAAAAGTACTGTGAGTACATTCTAATATCTGTATGGGTTTAATAACTAACAACAAACAATCCAAGGGCCACACGTTTTCCTCAAAAATATAATCCTGAATCTAACATCATATTTTTAACATCTCAATTCACAACAATCATATGTTACTTAAAATAAGAAAATTTGGTTTAAGTGTGTAATAGAAAAAAAAAAATACCTAAGAGGAAAGCTGAGATTAAATTAGTACCTTCTAGTATATATACAAAAATGACTGGTTTTGTGCTAGTGTGAAGAAGGAGGAAAAAAAAACCCAGTAATGCAACAGCAGTATAAAAAACGTCTGGCTAATACACCTTTCCTTCTATGAAAAGTCAATTACATCATTTCCTGTTATATACATACATGCAGTCATATTTAGATGTCAGATTTTCAAATACATTATCCAGGTACTGACAGATCAAACTATCTTGATAAGCCCTTTCTACTGTACAATAAAGTTCTTTAACATGAGAAAAAACATCTTGTTTTTGTTGCACCTATATTAACCACAGATGAGGAGGATTTTGAATTCCTCTCTAGAAAATAAGAGGGAGACTTTAAATGTGAAATCACACATTTTAATTAGCAAGAGACAGCGAAGAGTAAGAAACTAATTACAGAATGCAACTCTGAGACAAGGCTGGCAATTAGATCCAAAGGCAACATGAGCTGGGCAAAGACCACAGTTGAAGTAAAGTACTTTTATATCTGGAAACATAACAGAGTACAACTAGAGCCTAAAAAAGACCACCATAGCTTTGTGCTCTGGTGCAGTGATACTCATTTACTGAGTTCCAGGACTTCCTTTCATTTATACTTCCTATCTGGTCCATGACTTAATACTTGAAGCCTCCTCTGAACTACAAATAATTATAACAAAAAATGTAGTTAATAAGTCTCATGGGTAATACTGCTGTCTGAACTTCAAATAAGGACTACCAGCTTTAACCACAAGGACTACTACTTTTAGTACAGAAAGACTACTAAAAGAGAGGACATGCTTCCTCTACCACCTTCGCATAACATATCAAGTCCAAAAACATATAACATCAATGATAAGATAAATCAAAACATATAGTTCCAGTTCTTCTTTTCTTAAGACCTCTACAACAGCATGTGGATTTAGAAGAAGCAGTACTTTGCACACTTCCTGTCAGATTCAAACTCAGATTTGGACCTGACTTAAAAAAAAAAAAAAAATGTTCAATATTCTTGTACCCAATTTACTAAAGTATTCAGAATACTTCCTAAAACAGACTTTTGTTCTTCACACTATTTCAGCTCAAACTGCTGCTACCATCAAATTCTTTCACTGAAAATATTAGTAAGGCTCTAGATGTAAAGAAAGATCCCCAAAATACAAAAGCAACAGCTGGTTCAACTATAACTTCTAGAAGTACTCACGCTTTAGTTAACACTACTGGTTAACATTACTCAGCTCTTAAGCGAACAGAAAACCAATTCAAAACCAGACTAATTTCACAGATCCTGTAAACTCCCCTCTGCATTCAATCCAACATCAACGAGAATAACTGAATTATTTTGCAGATCTCCTTAAATTATTACTATTTCTCATTATTTCTTGTCAGTTTACAAAGGAGCATATGCCTGAAATAAAGAGTTACTATATCATCTCCAACACAATTTAAGACCAAGCATGAGACACACAGGTTAGCAGTATTTTCACATGTGCTAGGCATCCAGACTAATGAACTAGATTTAGGATTTTCTGTCTCCTCCAGTTTGTCCACCATCTAGAAGGAGACAAAGAGCCAGCCACGAAGTTCATATGACTGCTTGGGAGTTAATACAGAGAAACTACCATCTTATGCCTTATTTCTGCTACTGTAAAGCAAAAGTCACTACAACTTTCTTTCTGACAATGTAAGCAGCACAACCCAGTCTCTCCCCCTGCACTCACAAGAAGGGTCAGCCCACTGACAGAAACAAAACAATCATACATACAGGGAACATGCCAGCTCCTGAGCCGAGCTGGAAACCAACCAACCAACTAATCCAAACAAATCCAGCATCAGCCATTCCAACTAGCACCCTCCCCCTACAGAACCACAACAGGAAGTCTCTTCATCTACCAGGAAACATCAGCCAAATTACATTCAAGGAAAGGCAGGCAAAGGAAGAAATCATATGACAGCTAACTCTTTCCTACACACCACTCTCATCCAGTTCTAAACCCTCCTTGCCTACTGGCTGCTCCTCAAATAATTTATTCTATCTTGGGAAAGGGAGGGACAACAGGGATTGAGCATAGGAAGCAAGAAATACAGCAACAATTGCCAGAATAGAGATTAGTAAGAAGTTCCAGAAAGAAGGAAAGGAGTTTTATGCAGTCTTTGGACTGCTACAGTTGTTTACAGAGGAAAGCATAGACACAGGAGAGATACAACAGGAGGAAGAAGTGAAAAAAAAACTGGAAGAGGGGGATTCTTCCATTCTCATAGCCATAATATAGGAAGTCATAATATAGGAAGTCTTACATGAGGGAAAAGATAGACAGACTGGAAGGACAGAGGATGACAGGACAGGTCAGACCAGAAAGCACGTGGCCCTAGAAACAGGCTTCATGGGTGACAAGAAGGAACTGGGAGGGGGGAAGGAGAGAAGGGGAGAAAAACGGCCAAGGGGGAGGGGAAAGGGGGGGAAGCAGGCCCAAGGGAAAAGGGCAGGGAGCGCCACGAAAGAAGTAGTGAGGCTGGAGGCCAGAGCGGGTGAGCTGGCACTCGCCTGCCTACTCACCTTGATGCACTGCGACATTGCAGCCGTGCCCGTCGCAGTAGACAAGCGGGTTCTCGGCCCAGCCCCTCTCGTCGGAGCACACGCAGCAGCCGCCGATCATCTCCTTCATGCTATTGGAGAACTCGCCCTCCAGTGACACAGGCAGCAGCAACGGCTCGCTAGAGACCATCTAAGGGTTAAAAGCACCGTCGTCAACAACACACACGCACACACACGCTTCACCCCCTGCCTGCCCCTCCCCCGGCGGTGTCTCCCCTCAGTCACTCAGCCGCCGCCGCCGCCACCGCCGCCACGGCAATGATTTAGGGCCCATGACCGCTGGCTGAGAGCCTCCTCTCGCCCTCGCCCGACCAACCGGCCAGGCTGTATCAGTCAGTCACGCAAGCAGGCAGGGGCGGCCCGGCGGCGGCACACTGAGGAGGACACCACACAGCAGGCAGGCAGACAGGCAGGAGAGCGGGGCCGGCGCGCAGCCGCAGTGCGCGCCCCCGCGGGGAAGGCCTCAGCCTAGGCCTCCTCGCGATGGTTCACGAGCCGCCCAGGGAACGTGAGCCGCGGGTGAGCGCGTGCCGCGCCTCCCCCCCCCCCGCTTCAACGGCTCCAACCGCCGCGCCGAGAGAGCGTGCGCGAGCGAGCGGCGCCCCGCCAGGACCGCCCGCCCGCCCCTCAGCCTCGCCTCCGCGCGGCCCGGAAGAGCCGCCGCTCCCGGACACCTGATGGCCCGGCCCGGCCCGCCCAGCCCAGCCCCGCACGCTCCACCGCCCCGGCCTGCCAGCCGCGCCGTTCCCGCTTGGGCACCCACCTCGGCGTGCTGCCACTCTCCGTCCCCCGGGCGAGCCATCTCGCCCCCCGCGGCCGGCCTAACTCTAACGCGCTCCGTGCCGGGGCCGCCGGCCGGGCCGCTCGGCGCGGCGCGGGACAGCCCGTGCGAAACCGCCTCCCTTCGGCGCCCGGGCGAGCGTTAGCCGGGCTTATTGCTGCCCCCCTCCCCTCGGCGTGGGGGGGCGGGGGAGGTGGCAGACATGCGCCCCGCTCCCACCCGCGATGACACTCTGCTCATGCCCCCTTCAGGAAGGCTGGAGGACTCGCCCCATTCCCGCCCTCCCCTCCCACCCCGCAGAAATCATTTTTACTATCTTCTTTTCCCCCTGATGTGACTGCAGGAATAATGCATTCCCGCTCCCAACTTTTATTATCCTGTTTATATCCCCTCGGTGCGTCTGCAGGACTGATGCATTCTCACTATTACGCCAGCTCCCTAGCCTCACCACAACTTTTACTATTTTGTTTATTTTCCCTTGGATGGGGCTGCAAAATTAGTAATCCCGCTCTTTCATCTCCCCTCAAATTCGTGCTGCAGATGCAGTGCTGTGTGGCTATTGCTGCCACAACAGCGAAAGTGATGCTGAATAGAAGATAGGACAAATAGAGAAACCAGGGAGGCCAGAGACACAAAACCAAACATGTTCCTCAACACAGCTGTTCTCTACTTTTACTTAAGAGGTGGATACGCCTTTCTAGAACTTGGACGTTTGAGGGGGGTTTAGTAAAACAATTCTGACCTCTCTGTAAATTAAAGGGAGGGCAAAAAGAGAGGGGGGAAAAAAAAAAAAGAAAACCTGGGGGGAGAAAGAGCTGAGGTGGTCAGCAGAGGAAAATCTCAGGCTATTCAATTCTCAATTGTAAGCAGGTATGCCTGTACCAGAAGGAACTAATTGTGATGATTGTTAGGAGCACAGAGAAATTAAATGCAGCCTTGCAAAATTCTGCTCACTCACTTGCCCCAGGGCCAGCATTTATTTATTTACATAGTGTTGGGCAAGGAAGATATTATTTTTATTATCATGCTAAAAGGCAGAGAAGCAGAATTTGTGCACGGCCTATATTTTTCATGATGATTTTGCAAGGCCAGCTTAGTTGATACGGTATCTGTACAAATCACTACTGAATTATGTACATTCCTGGACACATCACTACCTAGACCTCTATCTATGCAAGTTATACTGTATACATTGTTAACTAATAAAACATCTGCACTTGTGTATGGGAGTATGACAAACTGCTACATGGAAGGGAGAGGTGGGATGTGCACAACTCTTTACTCCCTAGAGACATCAGAGTCTGCAGTTTGTACGCAGGGTATCTTAGGTCAAGCTCTTTACTCTTCTTGAAAGTTTTAAGTGAAATTACTTAGATAGAGGAAGAATGGAGGGCAGGCAAAAAACAGATGATGAAGGTAGCTTCCTAGATGAAGGGCCCAGCCAAACACACTATTAACACAGCCGTTCAAGACACATTCTAAACATTTATCTGTAAATGTACGTTCCAATATCCTTCAGAGTTTAGAAATTTTTAAGGCTCATATAAAAAATAGAGGTGGAGGGATTGAAATGTCGTACGTTTCAGTTGGTGCCAAACCATTCAGTGATTGCTCTCAAAACTACACCTTACACACAAATGTCCTATCTCAACACTGAAGAATACAAATTTGAACATAGAACTATTTATATTATAAAATACATGTACAACACTTTTTATTACTATTAAAGCTTGTAAAAATACCCTGAAAATTGCAGGTGCAAGCAATTATTCTGTAAAGAAATAAAGCAATTAATATAGCCTGGGTTTTTTTTTAAAAAGAATTTGAAGCTGATAGATAGAGTGTCCCAGCCCTTCTTCACTCGTCAAGAAAATGACATCTAATTTAAAAAGCATTCTCAATGATTCTGTGAATCCTGACTAAAAAAATTAAAATTGAAAAAAAAAAAAAAAAACAAC
>WKFP01014267.1:453780-465361 GCA_011057875.1 Pterocles orientalis
AAAAAAAAAAAAAAAAAGGCAAAAAAACCCACACCACAAAACAAACAAACGATGGAGAAGTAGAGAAACAGAGATCTCCGTGTGAGATGCGGAGAAAGATATGCAACCGAAAGTGTGTGTAAGTATACGGTGGGGATGTGTAGGTCGGGTGCCTGACATTGCCCAAGACTTCTGGTGGGTTTCTCCCCGTCGACATTTGGCTCTGCCTCGACTCCGGCCGCTCATGGCCGCACCTTTCGGGAAATCGAGGTTTGTGAATTGCCGCCACGAGTTTTAAACGTTTGGTAGCGCCGGAATTAAACCAACAAAAACAATGCATTTTTTAAATAGTTGCCGAATCCCACTGCCAGGCTGTCACCGGCTGTACGTGGGCGCGGATGCGTGTGCCCGTGGCTCCCTGCGGGCGAATGCACGCGTGGATTTACACAGGAATCCAGGCCAGCTGAACTACCTGGCAAATAAGGCACTTTTCAGCCCATCGGGGTTTTTGGTAACGTCTTTTGAGCAGCTTTGTCGGAGTTTACTGTTCCTTTACTGTTGACTCCATAGCCTTAACCTTAAAGCAGGGGGAGGAGAGCAGTAGGGAGGGGGTGGGGGTGTTGGCAGCATATAAGTACATCAGGAGGAATTTTTAAACGACCTTATTGTCTCTAGCTCTAGAAAGACTACGATGATTTCTTTTTAGCGCCAGCAGCTGTTTTCTCTCGAAACTTTGCTTTCAGCCTCGGCGTGTAGCAGGGTGCCTCTCAGCCCAGCGCGGCAGAGGAAGGCGAGGCTGGGGATCCAGATGCGAGGCGAGGGGAGGCGAACTCTGCGGATGGTCGTGGCTGCGCCGAGGCATTGTTCACTGCTGCCTCTCGGTTACGTTTAAAGGCTGAAATATCACGAGATCCACTCAAGGATCCTTTTCTAATTCGAAGGACAAAATGTAATTTGCTGTAGCTCTGCTTTCTCGGATGGGAATACTATCCCCAGGTTTCAGAGGGAAGAACGCGGTTCGCACACACATGGATTAAGTTGAACAGCGACGATTACATCTGCGCTGAGAGCAACAGTAGTCCAGGGCTGACTTTTCAAATCTCAGCCCTCCGAGTTAGAGGCTCCCTTGAATAGACTTCCTCCATTCCCGGATGCACTTCTCCAAATTCCCTCTTCTCTCTAGAATTCCTGCGAAATTGGGGGCTCGCTTGCATTTCGCCTTGACATGCAAAGCTGCGTTGTTACAGAGTGATTATGTGCTTTATTTTAGCTGTACCTGATGGGGTAACACGAACTCCACGCACCATATTGCCAATACGCGGAGTGGATATTGACGTTTGGGACTGAAGATTTTTTTTTTTTTCTCCGTCGATTTTTTTTTTGCCAAGTCCCAGAAATATGAGATGTCTCATTAATCTCACGGATATGTCTAATTCTGGATGGGCAGTGATACATAAAAGTGCTTGTGTTTGTATCCAGCGGAACACTGGATGCACGGCAGAGATTGGTGATTTTTTTTTTTTTCAGCGCCTAACGTGCAAACCGCAAGCATCACTTTAACGTGACAAGGGAGAGGCATGCAGCTATCGCAACATTTGCGAAATCCTCCTTCCTGACACCCGAATAATTTAACGTTCCTAAGAAAAGGTTAAACCTTCATGCTGCTTCTTCAAATTGATTTTAAGGGGCTGCTATAAATGGAACATCAAAAAGCTGCGGCAGGGCTACTCCGAGCGGAATATGCAAACTGCGAGCCAGAAGCATCCTAGCCCGTTGCAATATCGTACATTGTGTGTGCCAGCACTTTTTTGTTATTACGTAAAGGCTCTTGGAAGCACCTTGGATATTTTACATTCTCCTTTCTCTGCTGGAAGCAATCAGCACGCAGGAATCCTGACGTGGGCTTTGGGACTATAGGACATTCCAGCTCATGATCCAGCACGGTTAATTGTGAAAAGTGTATACATTTCTGGCTTATCTATGCTTTGTTATGGGTCTGACGTGAGCCCACGTCCTCCTCCCCCCTCCCGCAATATTACAAGCAGAATTTCAGTTAAAAGTGTTTCAGTATCACGGTGCAGGAACCCGTGATACTCAGACAGCAAAATAACCTTAGTCCCCGGCTGTAAAAAGCTAATTAAGCAGAAGAGGAAAAT
This sequence comes from Pterocles orientalis, assembly GCA_011057875.1. Classification (NCBI taxonomy): domain Eukaryota; kingdom Metazoa; phylum Chordata; class Aves; order Pterocliformes; family Pteroclidae; genus Pterocles; species Pterocles orientalis. Next base: position 455,916 of record WKFP01014267.1, read on the forward strand.
CAAGAGAAACTCGAAAATGTAAGTATTTCCTCTCGTTAACAACCGAGCATTTAACTTCGGAGCCTCAGAAAGGGAAATACCAGGCTGTTCTGCACGTTTTCGCTAAGCTTCATTTTCCACACAATGCAGAATAAAATGCTAGTTTAAAGCGGCTACGTTACCGAAGGATTTTCCATCGCTACGATCAGACTTACGTCCTTTAAATTCACGGCATGCACAAAAGAGCAACGTTTGTCCAAAATAGGCTAAAAATATACGGAACGATAGGAAAAAAAGCATACAAATCCTTCCTCGGAAGCTAGCGACGAGGAAGTCTGAGAGGTCTGAGTGTGTTTGAGCTCAGATTGTTTAATAGAAAGATTTATATACTAACTGTATTATTTACTTTGGGAGGGGAGGTGGCAGTATAAGGGTATGCTAATTAGTGGGAGATTTTTTTGGGGGAAGGGGTGGAATATCAATTTTTATTGCATCACCTGTCAGGAGTGTCCAATCAGCGTTGGCTTTAGGGGAATTAATTGATGAAGGTGTCTCCGGACGAGCTCACTTCACTCTGTCATTTTATTTGTAGCTAAAGCAGCGGCGGGAATAGCAGCTGCATTTCTTTTCTCTTCCTCCCTTCACATTCCATTATCATAGTTTCCAATGGAAAAGCAGGGAATGAAAGGGAACAGGTACTGATCTTCAGCAGCAACTTCGAGAAACACTTTGGCAAACCTGATTTTTAAGATTATATATTGATTGTAGCCTCACGGTATTTTTTTAATTTATTTTTTTTAACTTTTGTCTAAAGTTTGGCACTTCATTCACCAGGAATAACAGCCTTTGTTATATTTTATTAGCAGGATGCCTTGAGACAAATACAGCATCTGGCTGAGGATTGTGTGTGTGTGGCTTTTTCTTTTTTTTCTTTTTTTTTTTTTCTTCATCTCTCTCTCTCTCTCTGCAAATGCTGGGAATAATTTAATTCACGAAATGGGAGACCTGAAGTCGGGTTTTGAAGAGGTGGATGGCGTGAGGCTCGGCTACCTCATCATTAAAGGAAAGCAAATGTTTGCACTCTCCCAGGTTTTTACAGACCTGCTCAAAAACATCCCGCGAACTACCGTGCACAAGCGAATGGATCATTTAAAAGTAAAAAAGCATCACTGCGACCTGGAGGAGTTGAGGAAACTCAAAGCCATCAACTCCATCGCTTTCCACGCCGCCAAATGCACCCTGATCTCCAGAGAGGACGTGGAAGCCCTTTACACATCCTGCAAAACCGAACGGGTCCTTAAGACGAAACGGAGGAAAATAAGCCGGGCGCTGTCAACCGCCGACCTGCGGCCGGAGCTCGCACCCACCGACCCCTTCTCCGGCTTCTGGAAGGAGAACAAACTTTGGCTGGGTTTGAATGACTCTCCCCGGCCCCTGCTGCCCATCAGGAGGAAAGCTCTCCGTCCGGGGGACGCAGCTTTGCTACCGGCCTCTCATCTACCTCACATTTTTAGTAAATACACTGGCCACAGCTACCCAGAAATCGCTCGGGCGCCTTGCAAATCCCCCGTAAACTATGAAACGGCGCCGGCGGCGGGCAGCTGCGCGCCCCTCCGCGCCCGCCGCCCGCCCGCCGCCGCGGCGCGGCTGCGGCTCCCGGCCGCCGGCCCCCCGCCCCTGCCCGCCCGCTGCCGCCGCCGCCGCCACGGGGCGGCCGCCGCCGCCGTCGCCGCCGCGCTGGGTCCCCCCGGCGGCGCCCGCCGGCCCCTGCCCGCGCCCCTGCGGCCCTGCCGGCCCCGCGGCGCCCCGCGGTTGCCGCTGTCGCTGCCCCGCGGCTTCGGGCCGCCGCCGTCCGCCTTCGCCGAGAGCGGCAGCAGCGACTCGGAGTCCAGCTGCTGCTCCGGCCGCGCCGCCCACGACTCGGACTGCGGCTCCAGCCTCTCCAGCTCCAGCGAGGGCAGCTCGGAGGAGGAGGACGACGAGGAGGAGGAGGACGAGGAGGGCAGCGGCGCCTCGGACTCCAGCGAGGGCAGCTCGGAGGAGGAGGAGGAGGAAGAGGAGGAGGAAGAGGAGGAGGAGGAGGAGGACAGCACCTCGGACTCCGACTCCAGCTCGGTCTCCAGCCAGGTCTCGGTGCAGAGCATCCGCTTCAGGCGCACCAGTTTCTGCAGCCCGCCCGGCGTGGTCCACGCCAACTTCTTGTACCATCTGGCGGCCGCCGCCGCTCCCCGGCCCCCGGCCCCGGCCCCGCCGGAGCCCAGCGGGCTGCCCGCCCTCCGCGGCGCTCCCGGCGGAGTCAAGCCGGAGATGCCGGAGGAGTGGGGCCGCCCCGGCTGGGCTCCCGCCGCCCCGGCGCTGCGCTGCTCCGGAGGCCTGGGGAGCTGCTTCGCGGAGATAAGAGATGATAGGGTATCCGAGATCACATTCCCACACTCTGAATTTTCTAATAATGCCAAGAGTACTGACCTAACAATTAACTGTGTTGCAAAGGGGGCCTCTTCACCTAGCCCAAAGACAAACAATGCATTTCCACAACAAAGAATACTCAGAGAGGCAAGGAAATGCCTTCAAGCAACTACTACACACCGTGCAGATAACAATACAATAGCTGCTAGGTTCTTAAATAATGATTCTTCATCAGCGGCAGCAATTTCAGAGAAAGATTCCAAAATCCCTCATTGTATTGAATTTGCCACGGATTTGCCCTCTTTACAAACTGATCCTGAGGAGGATGCTGCTTCTCCAGGGGCAGCAGCAGCAGCTGAGCTCCAGTGCACTGATACAGGCAGTAAGGCATTGCCATTCCTGCACAGCATTAAAATCAAAATAGAGGACAGCAGTGCAAACGACGAGTATGAGCCTGACCTTACAACACATAAGCTAAAGTGTGAGTGCAATGATACTAAGGATGAGTTTTATGGTGTGACTGAGAGTAATAACCAGGACGCTTTATTAACAGCCAAGGAAGATTCTGCATGCACTGAGAAAGAAACCACTTCCTTAAACCCGCTGACTCAGAGTCAGGTCCTCTCATGCACTTTAGGTACTCCAAAACCTGAGGATGGGGAGTATAAATTTGGAGCAAGGGTGAGAAAAAATTACAGGACACTGGTTTTGGGAAAGCGACCTGTACTGCAGACTCCTCCAGTCAAACCAAATTTGAAATCAGCTCGAAGCCCACGTCCTACAGGTAAAATCGAGACACATGAAGGAACACTGGATGATTTTACAGTTAACAATAGACGCAAAAGGGTAGCCAGCAATGTAGCATCAGCAGTGAAAAGGCCATTTAATTTCATGGCAAATTTTCCCTGTCCACCGTCACTAATTATTGGCAATGATGGGGATTTGTTGCCAGCTTATTCCTTAAACACCACTAAGGATTCCCAACCACCTCACAAGGCCCATCCTGTGTGGAAATGGCAGCTGGGCGGTTCTGCAATACCTCTTCCACCTAGCCACAAATTCAGGAAATTTAATTAATAAAATAGTTTGAAAAATATTTTCTTGAACCACCTTTAACTTTCTTACGTTTTTTAAACTCTGCAGGATGGTTTGTACAAGCCCATTAATGCTATACACACTTTGGAATCCTGTTTTATCACATTGTGAAGACAGAAACCGGATTACTGTTTTCTTTACCATTACAACAGTGTTTTTTTGGTTTTTTGTTTTGGTTTTTATTTTTTGGTTCTGTTGTATTTGTTGGTTGGGGTTTTTTGTTTTTGTTTGGTTTTTTTTTTTTCCTACATTCCACAGAGTACTTCAGGCTAAAGACTCAAGTTAAACTCAGTTATTATGGTAGAGCTGGAACACTTTACTGTTTAAATGCTAATAATGCACCAGTACCTCAATTCAACTGCTGCAAATAAATGTCAAAAGGTTGAATAATAAATATTAGAATGAGCCATTAAATTTATGCACTAGATTTCGAAAATGGAAGTCTAACTGTTAATTCAGTTAAAGTTTGTTAAGTTACATGGTTGCACAGTAAGGGTTCACTATAATTCAATGTGGCAGCAGCCTACTTTTCGGGAGCTTTGTTTTCGGGTGCAGGGGTGTCTTTTTTGCAGAGCAGTTGCACTTGCTCCTTTTACTCTGGTTTGGAAAGGCTGGGGTCGGCCTGCGACCCCAGCTCCGGGAAAAGCTGCCTCATCTGAAAACAGTAAATAAATGTGGAATTCTATTTTTGGTAAAAGGGTGTCTTTTTACTTGTACAGCCACTCTTTGCAATTGGGAAGCCTTTTTGTTTCACCCAGAGGTCTTAAATAAGGTTACTGTTACCCACTAATGTCATACTTAAGTTGTGGTCTGAACATGCCCCTTACAAACTTGCAAAGCAACTAAAATATTTGCCTGGCTAGCAGTACAATTTATGGTCCAGCCCCTTACGCTGGCTGGAGGAAATAGCAAAGCAGTAAATACAACACAGAAAGTGAAACGAGAGGCTGTGAGTGGAAAGAATACAACAAATGAGAAGACCATGTTATTCATAGCTTTTTGGCACCAAAACTCAGGCGTTTCAACCGTGTTACACTTCCCGGTTCTATCCTCATCTCTTGAAATTTGTTGTCGTGGGGTTTTTTTGCCATGCCATCCTCTCTATGTAGCAGAAACATTTCTACTGCACGTGACAATCAGAGGCAATTATCTATATTTGCACTTAATATCGAAATAGTCGAACAGGCAGACTTCTAGAGTCTGGCCCTCGGTAAGACATGCTGGTATAATGTATTGTGATGATGGAAGCAGTAAATCAAAATTATGGAAATTTGCACTGTTGAAAAGCATGCTTTAGCTTTATTTTCAATTAAAAACACTGTTTAAAAAAAAATCCTGATTCCATACACTTTGAATTATTGCAGAGTTATCCGTGGTTTCCTCTCCGTTTGTAAGTTCACTGTTTTTATTTGGAGGAAATACGCTTCAAGAGGTTAACTGTTTCCCTCCCTCCCCCCAACCCCTCGAAAATAAAGGGAAGGGGAAAAAAAAAGAAAGGCTGGAGGCCGAGGTGGAAGCAGAGCTGAGGACGGGGGAAGGTCTCTCTTGCTGGGGGAGGACGGGTAGAGCAACTCTGAAAACAGCCTGAAAAGTTTGCAGCTCGAGAAAGGCAGTTATAATTGAGTTGCTGAATCAGCACAGTTTAGGATGAATAATTGCTGGTTTCTTTCTTTGGATTAGCATTTTATTTATACTAGATCATTTCCAAATTAAATTTTAAGGATTCCACTCATCGATCAATCCCGGGAGAATAATTTATCGTAAATCAAAAAAAAGGAAAACAAAGCAACAGTGTAATGTTTACTGTGTGACTCAAAGTCAACATTTCTGATGGCAATCCACTGCCTGGGTTTAAATTTTTTAATTCCTGCCTTTTGTGATGCCCTCTCCCAACCCCTCGTGTCTCTAAATATTCCAAGCAGTCACTAACTGACTTCAGCTCTGTTTACTATATCCACACCGTAGTTTTCCTCTCATTGTAAAAGGCCTGGTCTAAGAATACCTGCAGCCAAATATATTTAGAAAGAGTAAACAATTGCCTTTCAGTGGTTACCCTTCCCCCCTGGACGCACATGCACACACACACACACACATACGCGCACACACACACACACATATCACTTTAAACTGCCAATTGCAAAAGGTGCATTGCATACTTAACCGCTCTGCTGAAATTACGATGGTCATGAAAAATCTGCTTACTGAAGTTGTTCTGAGATGAATGTTTACATTCGTATGTTTAGAGCTGCACAGATTACAGCCTTATTTCCAGAGATCTGTAAATACGTACAAAATGTAGTGCTCAGGAAAGCCCCCATCTCTGTTAGAAAGCTGTGCCTGCTTGACAAAGGTCTTCCTTGACCAAAAAAAAAAAAAAAAAAAAAAAAAAAAAAGGAGGACAGAGAGAGACTAAAAAAATTAAGGGAGCGGGGCCGGGAGGAGCAGCGGCCCTCGAGTGGCGGGCCTGCTCGGCGGCGGGGCGGCCCCTCCGCGGCGGGCCCGGGGGACAGCGCGCCTCGGGCCGCCATCTTGCCCGGCGCCACACAGCCTCCTCCCTGGCACCCTACCCGGCTCCTCCGCTCCCGGAGCGGCTCCCTGTGGCTGAGCGGGGGCAGCGCGGCAGCCTGCGGGGCCCCCGGGGGCTCCCGCATTTCAAAGCAGCGGGGCCGCGGCTCCCACCCCGCTCCCCTCTCCCGCTCCTCCGCAGGGGCGTCCATCTTCCCGAGCTGTCTTGTGGCGCGGCCCCGGCGCCTCACATCGTGCCTCTCCGTGCGCGGGGCGCCGCGGCCGGGGGAAAAGCCACGGGGGGAAGCCCGCGGTGGTTCCGCGGGGCCCTCGGGACAGTTGCTGGGCGAGAAGACGGAGCGGCGGCCCCAGGCCGCGGCGGGGAGGCGGCCAAGGAGCCCCCGGCGGGGCTGGCTCCGGGGGAGGCCTCGGAGCTCCGGGGGAGGCCTGGGGGCTCGGCGGGGGTCCTGCACCCTCCGCCACCGCCGAGCCGGTCCGGGGAGGGGACGGGGAGCGGGGTCAGCGCAGAAAGTGCAACAGGGCTGTTTGCTCTTGCGTCTAAAATGCAGTCGGGGCTGTAAAGCGTGTGAAATTACGCACTGGTCTCTTAAAGAGTGACTAATTTATAGTAAATAGCGAGGGCTTTGTAAATGGCTTTATTATGTTGTTTCTTGTTAATTGTTGAGAAAATCCCCATTGTTGAGTGTGAATGGCTTTATGGGCTAACCCGGTCTCCGGTGCAATCCAGGGGCAGTAAATGGCCGCTCCGCTAATGTGGCCCGTAGCGACAAGCCGGCACCCTCCGCGGTGACCTCTGGGCGGTGGTGCCGGGCTGCGCGGAGGGGCTGGGCCAGGCCGAGCCGGGCCGGGCCGCGCCGGGCAGTGGGGACGCGCGGGGACCGGGGCGTGCGGCGGCCGCGCTAAAATGGACGCCCCGCAGGCAGCCCCTGCTCCGGGCGCGGCTGCAGCTTCGTCCCCTCGGAGCAGGGGAGCGCCGGGACCACGGCACGGGGATGACCCCGTTCTCTCGGCCCGGCAGCCCGGGAAGCAACGGCGGGGAGCGGCTCCGCAGCGGGCCCGGAGGGTTCTGCCGGTGCAAGGCCGAGCCCGCCGGCCCCGCCGTGGCAGCGTACACGTGCAGGGGCCGCTCCCGGCCTTTGTTAGCGGCCACGCTGCCCGCCTGCCCCGCAACGCGCCGGCCGGTAGCGCGGGATGCCCCTGCCCGGGCGAGAGGCACGTCTGCCCGGCGAGGGGGACGGGGGGGCGCCTCGGCACCACCGCGCTCCAACGCGGCCCTCGGCCTCCCTCGCCGCCCTCCTCCGTGGACAATTAAACAGGAGCCAGCCCCTTCAGCCCCTGCTCCCCCTGTTCCGGGGAGGGGGGTTAGGGGAGCCGCAGTGAACTTCCCCAAACTCCCATGGCTGCCCCCCGGGCGCCGGTGGAGGCACGCTGGTGCTCCGGGCGGTCAGAGGAACCGGGATGCGGAGACTCCCCCGCCGCTGGAACATAAACGCCGTTTCACCGAAACGCCTCCCGACTGCACGTGCCTGCATATTATAAAATACAAATCGCGATGAAATGTAAATTCCACTCTAGAAACTTATATTGGGCTATTCTCTTTCCTGAAATCTCTCCCCCTCTGATTTCGCTATTAGGAGAAATCCCCCTGGGTTTAAAGCACTTGTTTCACGGATTTCTGTACAGCCCACATCTGTTGACTTCCGCTCCTCGGCTCGCCCCTTCTGCAGGCAGAGGACCTTGCGGGTCTCCCGGCGGGGCCGAGCTGCGGAGGGGCCGCCGCAGTCCCAGCCCTGCCCCTCGGAGAGCAGCGATTTTCCAAACTCCCTTTCAGGATCGGGATTGGATTGCGAACGTGTCAGATGCAGGGCTCCCTCTTCATCGGGACTCGGGCTCGCAGTGCTTTTCCAGGGTGATTAGTAGTGTCGGAGCAGCTAGATAGGGTTGTACAGTCCATTTCCCTCGAAACAGGATGTTTCTATCAACCTGCATTTGGTTTTCCCCAAAGAGCAGCAGAGAGTTTAGCTGGGAAATACGTCCCGGCTAAACCCCTCGCCTTCAGCTGCCACTCGGGTCACTTCACATCTTCGTATTATATTTCATCCTGTCATTCCCCTTTCTCTGCCTTCCCGGGCAAAATAAATAAACTAACAAACAAACAGAGCCATGGAAAAGCCGTGCTGATGGCCAAGCCCGGCGCTGCCGCACCGGCAGAGCGGCGGATCTGGCCGGCCGCCCCCTCACTGGCTGGGGCACGGCTCGGCCCAGGGGACACCCTCCCCGGCCTCCGGATTTGGCTTGTTGCTGTTCTCCGGGCAAAAGCCCTGCTCTGTTGGACCACCTCCCACCCGAGCAGCCTGCAGCAGAGCGTTTGCTGGGGTTTGCAAAGTCTGTGCGTTTGTGGAGATGCGTGTGAATGGGGCTGCGAGTGTTAAAACTGCCACATAACCTGTGCGAACATATGTTTTATATTTACCCGCAATGCTTTTGTATTCCCGGGATTCAGGGGTAAACTGCCCGAGACAATGGCAAAGCCAGAAATACTATCTAGTGAACTGCGTGGAAAAAAAAAAATTAAAAAGGGGGAAAAAAAAAAAGGGAGGGGGGGGGCTGCTCGCTTTTGGAAATTACAATTTCCATTTACGTGGACATAGCTGTTTGCGTAAGAGTAAATAGCGATAACGTGCTATTCCGTGTACAGTTTTCCAGACCATTTGAAAAACTTTACTGTGTCTGCTGCGGATGTTTGAAGTAGCACATTATAACCAGAAGGATTTTCAGGTTGTTTCCCACTATGACATAATCGTCCCCGTCAAAATCTGGCTAAGTTCGCCGGAGGGAAAAAGATGTTCATTCTAAATGATGTGGTAGAAGAAAAGGGAGAACAGCGTTTAATACGCGCTATAAAATAATGTCAGATCTCCCTGGCTGTGATCTCGGAGTTTCTCTTACGTTTCAAGGGAAGTATATAAATAGTTACCTGGGGTTTACAAATTTTGCTAGTAAAATTTCATTAATTCCATTATGATTTCTGTATCCGTCTCCCGTAAAGGGACCTGTAAAATGTATTAATTCTACACAAGCCCTGCCATTCATCAAGTCCATAACATTTGTATTTCCCTATCTAACTGCATAGAGGCCAATAAATAGAAAGGCTCTTCAGATAATCGTTGATATCTCTTGTTCTCCACGCAGAGCACTTGGTGGTATTTGTTCCGTGCCGGAAAAGCGAGCTTCTTAAAGAGGCTTGAAAGTAGGTGAACTTTTTAAAATACACCTGAAAGCTGGGAATCTTTATACGTGTTTGCACTGCTCGTGGGGCAAAAATGATGATACCCGGCAGCAATTCCTCATCAGTGGACTTAAAAGAGACTTCTGTCTTTCCCGAGGCCTTTCTCCCTCCTTCCCTTCCCTTCCCTTCCCTTCCCTTCCCTTCCCTTCCC
>WKFP01014267.1:465381-493200 GCA_011057875.1 Pterocles orientalis
AACTAGCTTCTTCCCGGCGAGGACAGTTGGTCTATGACAACAGGCTGGAGCCTGCTTCCCCCTGACTCTGACCTGGGCAACAGCGTTTTCCAGGAGCCTCTCCCGCTCCCAGGGAAGCAGAAAAAGCAAAGGCACCGAGCCCGCTCCCTGGTTCATGCTCTCTATCAAGGTGCTGCAGGTACTTCAGGGTTTTCCCTGTTTTTCCCAGGGGGTGTTCAGCGACCTCCAGCCGTAGCAAGACGGGGTGGCAAAAACTCGGTTATACTGGGACATTTTATAGAATCGAGGATCAGCTCCCAAAGAGATCATAAAACTATGCATTTATGTACATTTAAAAACCTAACCTCATACGCAGGAGTCATCGACATTTGCAAACGCTGCTAATGCAGGAATTTCCCCAACATTGAAGGACTATTAACTTTGATTTTCAGGTGTGGCTTTAGGAAGATCATGAAATCACTCAGAAACTCTAAGGCTAACCCGATCTACAGATGTCTATGCACGTCTCTAAGTCGAACAGGTCAAATATTTTTTAAACACGCATTTACCAAGAGGAAAAAAAAAGGCATCTAAGCTGGAAACCTGTGGGGCATAACAAAAGGAAAGAGGCCAGAAATAAATATCCCACAGTGGATTACAAGGTTATGGGACAGGTCACCATAGGAAAGTTAAACAAAAAAATGAAGGGTACATTATATAAACCTCACATAATTAAAAATAGTTAGTTGCAGTGTTGTAGTTATACCCTCAGGTATTTGTTGAGTTTGTTGATCAAGTGCCTGCGAATTTATTGGGAGTTTATTCTGTTAATATACCTTTATTTACCCAAGTTTTGATTTTTCACATAATTAGAAAACTGACCACAGCCTTTAATGAATGTGTATTTAATTAAGACTATCGTTATTTTACACCGCAGACAAATGTACAGAATAAACTATTATAGGAGGGGACGTAGTCAGACAAGAAATAAACCCAATCTTACAGGGAGAGGACTCTAAGACAGTAATATATTAAATATTGCAGCGATCGATTTCAATATCCTGAGTGGACACGGGAATAAAAATTCACGCCCAAGATGAAATGATTAGGAATTCTTTGTCGTGAGGGCAAAAAATGCGATTTTCCCCCTCCCAGATCCTTTTTGTTCAGGTTAGAAGAGGACCGGGGAAGCATCTTTCAAGCTCTCGGGTCCCTGTTTGGGACGTAACCCTAAAGGGTTTCAATGGCGTTTCTCCGTGGTGAAAAAGATGGGTCTTTGTCCAAAGAGAGACGGATTAAATATCAAGCCTGGCTCCGATGCGCGGGACAGGGGCAGCCCCCCCGGTAGCGGCCCCGCGGAGCGACCGCCACCCGCGCAGGGCTGCGCACCGAGGCGCCGGCCTGCGGGCACCGGGGTTCTCCCGCAAACGGGAGCCCGGGCCGGGCCGGGAGGGCGGCGGGGAGCGGCTCTCACCTCGGCCGCCGGGGCGGTGGCGGGGGGAAGGCGGTGGCGCGAGCGCGCCCCGGTGCCGGCGTTGGAGGGGAGAGGCACCGAGCCGCCCCCCCCGGCAGCCCCTTTGTAGCCAGGCCAATTAAACCGGCACACAAAGCTGCGCCCCGGCCGCCCTCCGCTCCCACCACCGCCCCTAGCCCTCTCTTCCCTTCCTTCCCCGCACCTCCCCCCCCTCCCGCCACGGCCCTTCTCGTCTTTAATTAATAATTAAAAGGAGGAATTAAAATTAAAGAGGGGGCAGAGGAGGGGCGAGGCGTTTCCGCGCCCCGCGGGAGCCCATCTGGGCGCTGCGGAAGGGGGTGTCGTGCGATGCTGCCGGGCTGGGGTCCCCCCGCACTCTCCGGGCCACCTCTCTCCTCCTCCTCCTCCTCCTTCCCGGGGTGCCGGGGTGGGCGCCCTGCCACGGGCTGTCGGCAGTAGCCGGGGCTGGGGTTTGGCGGGGCAGAGGCCCGGGGCTCGGTTTGCTCCACTCCCGCTCGGCTGCGGGGGAGAGGAATTACAGCCCAGAAAATGTGAACCTGTTGACTGCCACATCCGAAGTGAAAGGGCCGGTAGTCTTTTACATTCCCAAACCTATGAAGTTGGGATGCCATCGCTGGGCCCCTGGATTCACCTGTCACTGCAATCACTGCCCCCGAGCACTGACAAATATTCACAATAAAAGAGTGAAAGGGTCTCTTAAGGTTCACTGATTTGTGTGTAGAACTTTGGAAAACTGCAAACAAGCGAGAAAAATTGTCCATTCTTGTGAAGGGAAATACAAGTTTGCACTTAACCGTTCAGCGACAAAACCCGAGGACTGGCCAAAGGACCGGTGACATACACTGTAATCTCCATAACAATTTCATTTCCTCTCTTCCCTCTCTCTCTCTTTACTGGTTAGCAAAGGGGAAAATCTAAGGATTTAATCCCGACGAAGGCTTTCAATTTATTCCCACTGCAGGGAGAAGGGGATATTGAGAAAAGCCAACAAATTTCGAACAAAATGGAGAGGGAAGTCCTCGGGCTGTGCGCCGGGAGAGGCGGCTTGGGAGCATCCAGCCAGAGGACACAGGCGAATCAGGGTGAAATAGAAACTGGCGCTATTAAATTTCCTTTTAAGTGTGCCTTTGGATTAGTTGTACACGGAATCTAGTAATTAAGGCCTTTCTCTTTAGAGAAAACCTTTTCGGTTTCGTATTCCAGTGTCGGGCGTGATTGCTGCATGTTGGAGAGAAAAAATAAAGGACCGGTTTTTCCTTTGAGCGCCAAAAAGTTGCTGCCACAGAAGTGGTTTTTGCTAAAGACGACATTAAATTGTAGGGTATTATCAATAATCACCGAGGGATCTGTTTTACACCGTCTCAGGCCTCAGAATCTGCTGTTCCCGTCTTGCTGGGACCAGGGAAAAACGTTTCCCGATTAAATTCTGCATTAATAGAACTTGGCAACAGGCAACAAAAACCTTGCTTAAGTGAAATGAAGAGACAAAAGGCACTTTAAATGCTGAGGCTGGGGGCTGGGAAGCTTATGCTACTAATTTTAAATGAAGACGACGTTCATGCCTTGCAGCCGGTGAAGAGCCCCGGGTGAGGGATAGCACTAATTCTCCTCCGTGGGCTCTCTGCGAGGCTCCGGGCAGGGCTCGCCGCCCTCCACCTCCTCCCTCGCCTCCCCAGGACTCGCCGTCTGGACCCGAGACCTGCGAGATCCGCAAAACGAGCCCCTCCGCTCCCAGGCGGAGCTGCCTCCACCTCTTCCAACCCGGAGATTACAGAGAGGGACCCCAGCTCCTCCGGCAGCGGGGAGCCCCCGGCGCCCGGGACTGTCAGAGCTGTGGGTGGGTCGGTGACTGTCCCCCACGCACTGCTCGGGAGAAACGTCCTAAAAGGGGCACGACCTGCTCTGGAGGAAGGTAGTTTCGTCCCTCCTTGACACGCGGGTGTAATTTCCCACGGGGACGTGCGACCTCAGAAGCCCCTTCCCCATGCCCATGAGCTGTGCCGCCCGCGGGGTGGTGTGGGGGGAGCCCAGCTCCCACGCGTGTCTGCGGGCTGGCGCAGCGGTGGGACGAGGCCCCTCCGGTGGGGTCTGCGAGGAGCGGGGCCGCAGCCCGTGCCGGGGCCGGCGCCGGGCGCGGAAATAGAAATGTAACATGTCTGCAGACAAATTAATTTTTGACGGATTTATGGCACGGTTTGCTTTCAAAATATTCATTGGCTCCCCCGAGCTGTAATAAAGTCCGGGGTGCAGAAGTATAAACACGCAGCGTCTGCTCGGCGGAAACCCTCCAACAGTATCTGCCAGCGAAAGATCAAGACGCTTTGTGCATTTTCCACAGATAATGCCCATATTCCGAATGAGTGATCAGAGAACTCCGGTATTGTTAAGTAAAATGAGAGGAAGGCGAGTGACGTGGGAGTCGAACAATGGCATTTCTGAATCAGTTTGGTTGATTGACATTTGGGGGCTTCATGACCCGAGGGAATAGGACTCATTACCGTGAATACACCAAAACATCAACTGAGATTAGAACTCTAGATCTTTTAAAAATCCTATTTCATTCTAAATTATAGTGGGAAAATACCAATTCTAAGAAAAAAGAAAGAGAGAGGGAAGAAATTACTCCTTTATGCTCCTTTAATTGCTCAAAGCCCCCAAATAGAGTAAGAAATAGCTTTAAGATTTTAGGCACCATTTAAGAGGAGAAAATTAACTTTGCAAACTAAAAATCTTGCCGCTGACAGAACAATGAATGTGAGGAAATACATATTTTTGGGACCTGCAGATCTTGTGCCCAGCTGAGATGGGAACAGGCGCACGGTGCAGAAATAACTTAATAAAAAGGATATTTGACAGACTGATACGAATAACCAATTATATATTATTAAATTTTCCTTTACTGCCCTTCTCATATCCCAGATCCTCAGGAAAAGGACAAGTAAGCATGAGGGAAAAAAAAATACAGGGGAAAATAAAAGCATGAGGAAAAATGTGTCCAAACCATCTCCGAGGGTCAGGAGAGGAGCTCTCAAGGGGTGCCATGGGATTCTGTTTGAAAGACCAGCTAGCTCTGAACAAAGTCAATTTCTCACAAAACTGAGAGGGAAAAAAATGTAGCAGGGTGTGAGGAAGAGGAAGGCAAAATCCCTGAGAGCCGGTGACTGTCCTTCCTCGGGAGAGCAGCCTCAGCCGGAGTCGGTGACCGTCGCGATTTGCCCATCTTCAAAACTGTCTTCGGTTCCTGAAACCGAAAACACAACCCCTGGGTCCAGCACAGGGCCGATGTATTTTAAATATAGTTGTGTTTGCTCCTTCCTGTCTTTAGGGAAATAGATGCACACGGGCTCCTGATACAGGATGAAGCACTTACCCACGACATTATGAATGTGGCTGCAGGAGAAGGTGGCCCTGTTGTCAAATTTTCGATCAGTTATCAAAGCTGAGGATTGCTTAGGAGCCATTGCTTTGCACAATAGAAACAAGGACGGGTTTACTTATTGGGCGCCCAGAAATGCAAATAATTAGGACCCTGGCAATCCTGCCAAAGAAATTTAGTGCTTTTAGGTTAAAACACAGACACACAAGCAAACCCGATGATTATCTAAATGTTCAATTATGCATTTACTAATAAGGCGAATGACTCAAAGCCTCCGCACATCTAGATATCATCTTTATACGGAGACATCTTGGTTTTAATTAATGACTGCTTTATTCGCGTTATTGTCCAGAAAAACAGGGGTCACGTCACATTAAAATTAAGATTATTTTAATTTATGTAGGCTCTTATGCAAAAAATCAGTCTGATTATATTTCGAATTACGAGGAAAAGGCAATTTAACTCGTTGTAGAGTCCGAACAAAGGCAAGCCACCCGGCAGCGTACAATGCTGAGCTCGGGGTAGGGAAGGAGCGACCCAGCTTTTCCCTGTGTTCTCTTCAGGTGCCGTCCGGAGGTACGAGCGGGAGGGAAGGTCAGGCGGCACCGTGCCCGTCCCCGCGGACCCCGCACGCCCGCGCCCCGGCCGAGCCCCGCTTACTGCCGAGACCGGCCGGCACCGCGACTCCGGCGGGAGGAATTAAACCTGCGGCACTCCCTCCAGTCAGCCCATCCCCGGGCACGGCGGGGAGAGCCCGCCCGCCACTCCAGGGAGCGTGCCGAGGAGCGGGGGGCAGCGGGGGCGCGGTGGAACACACTCCGTTCCACCGGGAGGCGGCCCCGGCCTCGCACCTGCGAGGAGGCCCCCTCGGGGAGCTCCCGGGGGAGGGCAGCGCCCTCGGGGGAACAAAAGCGGCGGCGAGGGGGGGCCCCTCCGCGGCGGCGGCGGCGGGTGCCGGGCCGGGGGAGGCCGCGCGCGGAGGGGCCGCCCCACCGCCGCCCGGGCCGCGGCCCCCGCCCGCCACCGCCTGTGCCAAATGCGGGCCGGCAGCGCCCCCTTCAGGACGGCGGCAGAACAGCAGCTCCTTGGAGGCGGCACCGCCCCTTAAAGGGGCCGGAGCTCTTAAGGTGGAACGGGCCTGGAGCTGCCGCGGCTGGGCGCGGGGAGTCCGTGTCCCGCCCGCGGCGACAGTCCTGCCGCTGTTCGCATCTTGAAATACCCTCGGTGCTGCCGCCTTCTCCCTTCTCGCCCCACACTCCCCGCTGCGGGCATCGCTGGTTTTGCGGCGCATGTCAGTGAAGCGCGGGGTGATTTTTCACGCGGGAGCCGCAGCCCGGGTGGATTAGTCAGGGGCAGCCGTGCGGCCGCCGGCTGCATGGGGGGCATCCTCGCGGGAGGTGCCGGTGGGGTTGCCCTGCCGGAACCAGCCCCTTCGACGGCCGCGGCGCCGCTCAAGGGGTCCGACCCTGGGACCCCGGCATCCCCCGTCGCTTCGTGCTTAGCCTCATGGCGGGGACCAGCCCGCCCGCTCCCCGGGGCCAGGCGAGACCTGCTCCGCTCCGCACCGGAGCCAGGAGGGTGCAGGGGTCCTGCCGGTCCCGGGCAGTTTTGGGGAGAGGTCAGGCCGGCCCACAGCGCAGATGCTCTACCACGTCCCCCCGCGCACACAGGCACGGCGGCAGCTCCGTTTCGGGGGGGGCGCAGCGGGGGCGTTCCCAGGCAACCCATTGCCGCGGAGCATCCTGACCCTGCTTTGCGCCACTGGTCCCTAGGGCAAACCAAATAAAGTTAATTAAGAAAAAATAAAGGGGCGGGGGCGACAGTCTCCCCCCCCTTCACAATATTTTGCAGCTGCCCGAGAGGGGCCGTGCGGCCCCGTCCGCCGTGTCCCGGGCAGAGGGGTGTGGAGGACCGCTCCTTCGGGGTCCCCTCCCAACCAGTCACCCAGCAATGGTTTTGTTCGAGCTCCTGCGGTTAGTGAGGAGTGGTGACAGCACGGAGAGTCCTTCCGGAGAAGCGCCGGCGCTGAGCCCCCGCAGGGGCCGGTGCCAGAGGCCGGGGGGGGGGGACGCGGCCGTGACGGCGGGGCGAACGGGGACCTCAGCAACGACACCCGTATCTGCAGCTCTTTTACCCTCAAAAACGAGGTGGAGGAGGCATACGCGGGAGCTGGGGATGCCTCTCACCTGCGTAAGGGAGCGATCGTTGCTCTGAAAATTCAGGGACGAATTTATCATGTTTCTAGCCGCGGGAAATTTTTTTTGTTTTGGGGAGGTGGGGGGTGTTGGGCACTAATGAATTAAAAAATTGTATTAGACCTACTCCGCGCAGGCGATCAAGCACGACGAGGTTCCCTCTCGTGTTTTTAAGCGGTGATTTGTGAGCGCCGCGTATCGGCCTCCTGTGGTGGGGGTCGCGGCGGGGCAGCCCTGCCGCGCAGACCCGCGCAGCGCCCGCGCCTCACGGCGGCTTGCAAGTTCCGACCCTCCACCGAGCTGACTGAAATAACAGCGAAATGTTTTCAAAATCACTCGTTTTCTGCACCGCCCCCCCGCCTCGGCGCGCAGCGGAGCTGGATGCTGGCGGTTGGCGCGGCTCTGCGCGGCCCTGCGCGGCTCTGGGCGGCTCTGCGCGGAGCGGTCCCGACCTGCTCCGCCGGCTGTTTTAGGCGAAATAGCCCAGCGAAGCTCTGAAACAAGGCGAAGAAGGAAGGGCCACGTCCTCAGCGCATCGCTGCCTTTTTTTTTTTTTTTGGTTTTCCACTTGAAGTTTCTGCGGAGTAGCCAGGAAATTAGCGCGAGGTCCCTCCTGGCCAGAGAAGATCCCCGAACTTTGACAGTTATGTATTTGGCTTGCTTGTAAGGCTTTAATGGGTGGTGGAGCTGGAAGCTTAGAAAAGCAGGCAAAAATCCGCACTCTGAATTACCCAAGAGACACAAAGGCTGGAGGGAGGAAGCGATGTTTCACCCTGGGGTACACTCACAAGAGAATTAAAAATAGTACATGGCTATTTATTGATTAATCTAATGTTTGAGTGGAAGGCTGTAAAACCCTGAAGGGGCTGTGCCTTGGGAAAGCAACAATCCCACAGACTTCAGCAGACCGTGTCACAATAAGCCATAATAACCGCGATTAAAGCAGCAGCAGCAAATCAGGTACCTTATCTCCCCTTTTTATCTAAAGCATCAGAATATTCCATCTTCCCTTGGCAAAGGAACTTCCCTCATCCAAAGCATCTAGTTTCCCTTGCCAGAATGACACACATTTTCCTCCCCAAAGTAAACATAATGTATGTGACTAAAATAGGGGCAGGGCCAACAGCAGGGAATTTAACTTTTAAAGAAACCGATCTCTGTCTGTGATTGATGCTGTGTCGCTCTGACAACAGAGAGTGTGTAGCTAATTGCCTCTATAAACGAAAAAGATATTGCCCTAATTTTATCAAACACATTCTTTGTCCAGGGCTAAAACAAGTGTCACAGTAAATGAACATGACCGTAGAGATTAATAGTTTCCCAGAAGTGAAATCTGAATAAGAACCCCACGTTGGCAACCAGTGTCTGGTTTAAACTCGGAAGGAGGTTTGCATTATTTTTTCATGAACAGTTTCCTTTCCAAGGATACACCTATGCAGCTACAATCACCTGGGTGCTGCTGGTCAGGGTCGCCCACAGATCCTGTCACCAGGACCCCGAGGATCTCCTGCAGGCCCTTGGGACCCCTCCAGCCCTGGGAACCTCTCTGGCCCTTGTAACTTCTCTGGGCAGAGCTCCAGCCGCAGCCAGGCTGGTCTGCAGTGTGCAGCTCTCCTACACACCCTCCAAGGTGTGGTGGAGAAGGGACTGCAATAGGTTTCCTCTGGGTTTCACTAAAGGACAGGGCAATCCTGACTTTTTATTGAAGAGAAGCTTTGTATGTTTCCTGTATTCTTTAAGAATACTTATTTCTTTATATCTTGAAGGCCAACAGCCAGTATTAGGAAGAAAAAGGAAAGATTTACAGCAATATTTATCCAAGTAGGTAACAGCAAATTCTCTGTGAGCACCTAACAAAATAAAATTTCATCTTCAGCCAACACCAAAATGTGCCATCTGGGATCTCTCTGTTCCAATTGCTGTGTTTGTACTTCTACTTTTCCTTACAAGCCATTCCCTCAACTTTATATCCAGGCAGGGTAACAACGTTCTGCTGCACTGTTTTTTTCGAAGGGATGTTGAAATTTTGAAGAACATGGAGAAGAGACCCTTCCCTCCCACCCTTGTATTTTGAATCCCAAAAGTGTAATACAAGATGCTCTTGGAGCATACCCTTTCTTAAGGGACCAGATTACAACATGAAATACCTTCAAGAGATGGAAATGTGGGGTGTGGGAGGTCTCTTTAGCCTAGTGGGGAAAGGAGCAGTCTGAACAAAGAGCTGGAAACAGCAGCCAGACAAATTCGCATGTGAAGGAAAGTGCTCATTTGTAGGATGCTGCCCAGGGAAGTGGTTAGTTCACTGTTATTTGCTGCTTGTAAGCCTTTCTGGAAATTATGCTTTTGTCACACACAAGTTATTGGACACAATACTGAGTGAAGCAGATAAGATCTAATGGCCAATGTTAAACAAAATGTGTCTGTTCCTCCAAACTTTATGTTTTTGTGGATTCATAGAATTTAACACCGAGGGTCACAGTTTCTTCTTTTGCATAGTCCAAACTCAGTGACGCTGGTCAAGAACCATGTGAAGATCCTGAAGCGCAGGTACCTTCTCCTGAGGTTGCTGTCGAGCAGCTTTTCACTTTCCTTTGATTTATCTAGAGTTGTTACTGACAAAGTACCTCCGGAGTAAAGCATCTTTGCATAACTATTTGTGCTTCAGGTTTGAACCCTCAACTCCATTCCCTTGTCTCTTTGTCTAAGATTTTACCCCTTACTCCATGGAATAACAAGCACATTCTCGGTGCTGATATTTTTCCTGCTGAACCTGCCTTACAGATAGCATGAACAGTGCAGTTATGCCTATTAGTCACAGTGCTCGGCCCTGGTGTTAGACTAATTTGGAAAGACTTCCTGCATAGCAAGAAACAGCAGGATTTGATCATAGTCAGAGATCCATTACAAGTGCAGCAAGGCTCTTTAAGGAGCCCTTATCACCTGGGATGTTTAAAAACTGCGCTCCATGAGGCAGCAGTAAATAAACCACGAAGAAATACTGCATTCAAAGGAAGACAGATGGCTTGATCTGCTAGATCTTTTCCACCACTGAATTCTAGGACAGTGATTCGATTAAACAGTAATAATAAAAAAATCTGACAAAACAGGGAGGGAATGGACAGTGAATATTGACTCTTTAACTGCACTATTTTGCAGAATATTAAATTAACGTTCCCACATGATGTCCAGGCATCAATCCTGATCTCCCTGGAGTCAAGGGTGACATTTCTATTGCCTTCTGTGGAATAAGACTATTTATCTGAGGGCATCTTGATCAAAATAAACACAAGGAAATAGATTGTACTTTAAAATATTTTGAACTTCCTTTTGCTTGATTTGAACAATTGCTTTGGTCCTAGGTTATTAAATCTTGTCTTTACCCCAAGAGAAGTTGCTATTGTATTACTATCCTCTTTCCTTTGCTGCAGGGGTAATCAAACATTTCAATAGTTTTCTGTTGACTGTGAGACTCTATTTACTTTTAACCCTTTTTCAGCCTAGTCAAACAAAAGTGTTAATGAAAATGTCTCCAGACAGCAAAATATCAATTAGACTTTAATAAAACCTAGTGCTCTATCAATCGCTGAAAAGCAGGTATTTTACAGAGAGGGCAGTATATTAATGCACTTTGTACTGAAGAGATAACCACCTTGTGACATTAGAGTACCAGTGCTAGGCAAATATACAGATTTTAATGACATCTTCTGTTTTAAAATGCTACCCTAGAGTTCACAGTTCACATCTTGGCCTCACAGCAACTGACATATTCTGCTTTTTTAACAGAACGAAACATACTGATCTTTGAACAAGCACTATGGGGAAGCAGTGTATCTCTTCTGGTTTACACTAGGCAGCCTTTTTGCTGCCTTCTTCTAACCCCTTTTTTTGCCCCATGAAAACATCCTCACAATAAGATCCACAGCTGTCCACATGAGTGTCTAACTCTATTAGCTGTGGAGGGGGACAGCTATAAACTTAACCAGTTATTCTTTGGTTTTAACAAATGCAACTATCACTGAATTTCTCCCTTGGTTCCCAGGACAACAACAAATAGTACTGGAAAAATGTGGTTGGTTTTTCAACTGACTTTTGTAGGATCCCGTAAATAACAGTGTTCAGAAGCATGTTAGGTGTGAGCCCTGTTACATTATGTGGCCTCTTAGGTATTACCAACATGCAATTCTAGTTTTATTTAAGCAGTCAAGTTACAAATAAATACAGACCAACACAACAAACTCAGAGCAAGAATTTACCATCTGTGTCTCAGTATAAAAACTTTCCCCAATGAGGGGATAATTTGCTCTCCTCATTCAGCAATATAACTCAGCTGGACAATTAGGGGCCCTGGTGTTTTAATAAACTTTGCAGGGGACAGAGGAGACAGGGAAGGGTTAAGCCTCCTAGCCCCTTCCGCGGGGGTACAGGAGAAGGAGGGTGGCGTTTTTCTGAGGAGGGAGGGGTGCCAAGGGAAAGCCCACTGGCTTCGTCGGCTGTTTGGTCAAGGGAAAAGTCTTTGTTTGGTGTTACTTTGTGTATGAATAAACCATGCCTTAAGGGAAGGGCCTACGAGAGATTTGGGAATTTCGCGGGCGGGCAGGGGTCTCCCCGGGCTGCGAGGGAGCCCGGCGCTCCGGAGGGATGCTCCAGAAGGATGCTGAGGTTCCCGTGCCCCGGCTCCCGGGCTACGCGAGCACAAAGCAGGCACCAGAACTGCAGCAGTTCTCCAGGAGCACAAATTGTCCCATCAGGACTCCCCCTCACGCGTTTTCCCTCTGCAGCCCAAGTTCCTCAGGAGCCCGTCCGGCGGCAGCTCCATCCGCAGACCGCCCCGGTCCCCGCTCAGTCCCCCGCGGGGCGGTGTGTGCGTCGGGGGGAGCGCGTGTGTGTGTGTTGGGGGCGAGGGCCCCCCCCTCCTCCTGCCCCTGGGCAGCCCAGCCCAGCCCCGGCTTTCGCCCGGCTCTTACAAGAACTTCGTGTCTTGGTACGGGTACCGTTTCGCCAGAACGGAGCGGCCCACGCGTGGGAGCTGGGCGGGCAGCGGCGGGGATGAGCTTGTCTCGTTTCCTGCGGAAAACCGGCCTCGAAACGCAGCCGCTGGGTTCGAAGGCCGGGGAGGCTGCGGCGGCTTGGAAACATCTTCTGCTTCTGTGAGGACCTTGCCGTCGGTTTGACCCACGGGCTTAAAAACCCCCGAACGGGAACTTTCCGTCCCCTCCCCGCCTGCCCATTTCCTAAAGGCTCTCCCACAGGAGCTGGTACAGATCAAACCCGTGCTCCCCCAGCCACCTCCCACCCGCGGGTGGGTGCCCTCTCCCTCCCCCTTACTCTTTTCTGCAATACGCGGACCCTCCCCAAACTCCCCTTCCTGCCCTGCCATGCATCCAGTGCTGTGAATGCAGCAAATGAATCAGTAATACCTGGGTTCAGGTGTTCCCCATGAATTCAAAAAACTCCTTTTGGGAAACTAAGGATGCTAGAAAACTGGGAGTTACTTATCCACAACCAAATTCTCCTCCAGAATTAATGACAGTGAAACATATTTAACGCTGAGTCTCAATGACATAAATATTTTCTTAAAAATAACCTTATTCATTACACAAACCTGATTAATGCTTTATGTCCGGGGCTGTTTATTGACTACCAAATTAAGCCTTGTGGAAAAAACCCCACCCAAATCCTAATAATATACGATTGTATAATTAAAGAATGTCTTATAATGTGTGCAAAAAAGGGACTAAATTAAAACCGCACAAGCAGCCATATGCCAACGTTCGAACTCTTTGGTACCTTGCTTTGTAGGCTTGTTTTTTTTAAAAGTGAAAACAATTATCTTCCCCCCATCTCATGTGGAATTCCCAGCGATGGCAGCAGCATTCCTCGTTAGCAGAATTTGAAACCTGAACCTTCAGCCGGGCACCACAGCTTGAATTACAGGACTCACTGCTCTGGTCCCATCCAGGATAACAGTGTTTTGGGTGTGAAGAATGGGTTCCCGGGGTCACACAGGGAGCGCACCCCTCTGCACTGTCACAGCCTGCCTTCAGCCTCCCGTGCAGCGGGGGTACAGTGGCTCTCACAGCAGTACCTTGGCCTGGCCTTCCGTGGAAATGTGCATGCTCAGTTATTTTTAGTGTGTCACCACCGTTTTTGTTGAGAATGTGACTGAAAGGAATGTTTGTACTTTTATATCTTGGCCAAATCGCAATGCAAACTCATGGGATGGAGAAAGGCTTCTGGTGCCGGGTCCTTCCACTTGCTAAAATTAAAAAATCTTTTGAAATAAAGTTAAAGATATTATAAATTCTCTAATACATTCAAAAATGTTTTATAAAGGAAGGTGTTCTGTAGCACAAATACTAGGGTAACCACTTACTTAGTTTACCAGTATTTTAATTCAATTGTGTAAATTCCAAGGAGCAGTTGACAAGGTGTTCACTGCTTGTGGGCTCCATCCTCATTTAAAAATTATTAATACTTCTGTCACAACACAGGACTGATTTTATTGTTGTTGTCTGTGTCTACATGTGAAAATTTACCACTAGGCAGATTTTTTTACAGATGTACATAGGGAAGACTCTTTCTGTGATGTCTTTGCAAGACGTCTACTTATCCCTGTCAGATTTCTGCAGGCCACTGTTGGTTTTACTAAAACTGAAAAGCTTACTTTGACTTTGCATTGTGCATTATTTTAACAGCAGAAGATGGCATATAAACACCTTTTATCTACTTTCTCTCCTACCGAGCTTGTAACATCAAAGATCATCCCATTCATCTTTGTTTCAAGGAGGGCTGTAAGTTTTCATCTGACAGGGTTGTTGAAAATCAAACTGACTATACTTGATCACAGTGGGATCTGCATGAAAATCCATCTACAAGTTGAGCTGTAATACTTACCTGTCTAGGTCAATTTGAGAACAACAAGAATGATAAGCACATAAAGCTGAAATAGTGTTGTTTCACAGTAGGACTGTTGTACCACCAGTATAGCAGAAAAGACTGATTTAAGCAAATGTGGAGCTGCATGCAAAGCCACATGATTTTATCCCAGAGGTTATTAGACGCAATTCGTTGTGATAATTTGTCTTTCCACTTGCCCTGACTTTGTATGCCATATTGCTTGGGGATTATCCCAGCTGAAGGAGGATTAAGGTATGTGCAGGAGTGTAGTAGAAGCATCAATAGAGGTTTCCTGTTGAACAGGGGAAGAGCAAAAAAATCCATACTTATGCCTCCGTGTTGTGGGAGAAAAAATGCTGGTTTCCAGTGGAACTCAAGTTGTCACTGGAAAGCATATGGGTGCAGGACAGCCAACACGAGCTGGGGGTTCAGCTTCTGCCTATTGCTGGGGAGCCCTGGGAGGCCGTGGCTTATTTTCAGTGTAGTTTTGGCATTGCTAAGCAAAACAGACTCAGCAGCAGATTTTCCCTTTTCAAAATGAGAGGACAGCATGCTATGATGTTCTGCCACTTTTGTGCAGTCTCATTTACAAACAACCTAACCATTTTAATCAGTTAAGTAGGCAAAATACCTTTTTTTCCTGAGAGTTAGCCTCACTTCAAAAAAACGTTTCTTTTGACTTAAACATACTGGCTCTGCATGGACATGAATAAAACCTAAAGAAGCTGTCCCCATAAGTAAGTCTTGGACATCGCGAATTTATTTGGAAATTTGGTCATTAGCTGTCTATCTTCCCATAATTTGAGCAAGTTAGCCAGATACGTGAGTGCTTATAAATATATTGGTGGTTGAGCTAGTAATATTGCCTATAGCTAAAGCTTTCTGACTCTTGCCTTTATGTGGTCATGGTTATAACTCAGCCAAACTTTAACACTGGGACTGAAACTTTCCAATGAAATATTGAGCCTGAGGCAGAACTTGCAATGGAAAGTTTCAGCTGAAGGAGCTCAGATTTCTCTTAAAAAAAAGAGGGAGAAAATTGCTTTGTTTGGCTCACGTTAACAAAATAATAAAAAAAATCCCAAATCTTACAGAAAAGCTGTAGTATTTTGTATAATGGTGTCATGATCCATTTGGGGGAACAATTTGGAAAGATGTGTGGGAGTTTGGTTGAGCCATGATCCTCATGGCAGCTACAGTATGAGTGTGTCTGGGCTTTCGTGCTCAAGTCTCCCAAGGATTTGACCCGATGGGAGCCCTTGTTTCTCCCAGCCGCGGAGCATGCCATGGGGCTGAGCTGTCTGGAGGGGCTTGAGTGGCACTCCGGAGCATCCCACTCTTTTGGGCTGGGTGGGCTGTGGGGCACGGGGCTGTGGGGTGCTCCCTATCCTTTCCACGACGGAAATTTCCACTAGGAAATTATGTACAAAAATAAGTGGAGGTTGTGAAGTTAAGTACTCAGGAATTAGGAAGTGCCAGAGTGATGTTTCCTGTGCCTTCTTCCCTCCTTGTCTCCCTTGGTGTAGCCGTTATGATGCAACTTTTGAGGGCTTAAATGGTTTTTACAGCTTTGTCCTTAAAGGCATTTCTTTTATGGTGATAATGAATAATAACAATTTTTTAATTGTTTAGTAGTAATAGTCTGATGGCTGTGAATATTACAAAGTAAAGATGATTTTTTTTTTGAGCAAAGTGGTTTTTTTAATCAAATTTTGATGCCATTCAAACTGAGTGTCCTGTGACCCTAATGGAGATGGATGTCTATAAATGAATTGGATCTGTCAGAACTGTTGTCTCTCTTCCTTGTTGTTTGTTTGTTGCTGTCTTGACATTTTTGACTGTTCTTGGTCCTTATCTTGACATTGTAGCAAGGAGATCAGTATTCAGCAAAACAAAAAAAACCAAGCTGGCTACAACGGAGCAGTTTACGTTGCCCTAAAGAGGAAGGAAGGATGCCTCTTCCTGCCCAACCGACGGCATGTTCTGCAAGGCATTACTTATTGCTCTGCTCTCCCCTGCCTGTTTCCTGGAGAAGGTGGAAAGCAAAATGATAAACGTCCTTGGCTGGAGTTTGCACAAATTAAGTTACAGAGACAAATTACTTCCCAGATCTTCTTATTGTACGTACTTGGCAGGTTTTGTCTAAAATTAAAAATAGGTATTCTGTGTATTCCTGCTCCATTATTGCCTGCAAATATATAAATTAAACATATCGAATCAGAACAGCCTCTAATTGTGTCAGATACAAGTTGTGCTTGTATCTGCTTCTTGTATGCTTCTGCTTCTGCTTCTGTGCTTGTATGTGCTTCTTTCTGCTTCTCCAGAAAGAAAGGAGTCTGAGTAAGGAAGATATAACAGCAGTGGTGAAGTTCCTACTTTCACACTAACTCATATCTGACACTTCTAGCATTTAGACAGCAAATTTTTACAACTGTCCATATAAAGCAGTGAGCTTTTGGGAACATAAGAGATAAAATCTACATCAGTTAATATAAAAACCAGAGATCAGCTGAATGCCATAGAAGACAGGGTTCTAGATTCCTGCTAGGTGCTTGGTGGAAAAACTAAATGTGTCATGCTCCCCCCTGAATTTTAATAAAATTTAAAAGCAGTTGCACAAATTACATTGGAGATGTGGCTTGCAGGTGTGTGGGCAGCCTTCCCTGCGGTGCTGATGCCAGCCTGCCTGCCCAGCCCTGCAGGGAGGGGATGCTGCTCTGCTGGGGGGGGTGGCTGGATGCAGGCAGGGCTCGTGGATGCCCTCCCCCCCAGACCCCGGCCAGCCACGAAGGCTCTCCACCATACACCACTGTCTCGGGGGGATCTGAGCATGCCAGAGCTGCTCCTTGGGTACCATGAGTCCTCTCCTGTCAGGAGATAAATAAGACGCTTCTGGAATTTTATAAAATTCCCTTTAACACCTGTCTGGAAGAGTTGTTGTGGTTGGTTTTCTTGGTGTTTGATTTTTCCAGTCTTTCACTGAAACTGCATACCTTTTGTTAGTGTGTTACAAGGTATTATGCACCCTTTTTTTTTTTGTATCAGCAGGCAGAGATTGCTTAGTTCCCCAGTCAGTAAAATTCCTTTTGAAGAAATGTGTGCCTGCGATTTTTCCCCCCAGATTTCTCCTATTGCTCAGATCCCCTGCCCTCCCTGCAGGATGGGCACCTCTCTCTGCTCACCACTCATCTCCGTCCTGGCACCTTCACTCTGCCTCAAGTTCTCTTCTTCCACCTCCCGGCACCGTGTTGCGCTGGAGTCACTGAAGCAGATCCCTTTCCTCTCACACACCTGTTGAGAGGCGAGACACCATGTCTGAAAATCAAGCTGGTGTTTGTAGGGTTAAAAATAGTCTCACTGGGAGACAGACAGGTAGCTGAGCCCTGACTCATCAATTGAAATTAGCTTCCCAGCACAGTCCTGTTGTTCTTGGATGAGAACTGTCAGCATGAAGCCAGCAGGGTGATTACTCTTAATTCCTTTCACAAACCACCTTATAACATACTTACCTTATATTCTACTATTTATAATGTGACCTTAAGCTTTTCGGACATGTACATCAGGTTCCTTCTGTATCACCATAGATGTGGCCCATGGGCTGAATCACAGCTTTACAGATCTCATCAACGTGTCTGTAACAGTCTCAAGCTCCTTTTCATGCTCCATCAGCTCTGCTGTTACATATTTTCAGAAGTGTCATAAGCAACCAGAAAGTGGTGATTTCCAGATGGTATTTTTCAGCCCTTGAAATTAATCTGTATGAACTCCAGGCTATTACTCTGCTGATACTATATTTGAACCAGGGTCTCTTTTGATAGACATTTTTGTGCACAAGAAGTAATCGGGATCCTTAGGTCTGTCTTGTTTGATGTAGGGAGACCAGAGGGAGCCTGTACACACTTGTGCCCTGCAAACAGCAGTCACATTTTTCTTTTGTTTTCCATTGAGCTGTGAATGTTTATTCGGCTGCTTTGTGAATCCATCTCCATGGATGTCTTGCTAGGCTGTGCTTGATAAGGAGTTGCTACAGGCTGTTGTGAGCCTGTGTACACTGAATTCCTTATTGAGTAAATGTAAATGAGAGGATTTGAGGACTTCCACGACAATTGAACTCTCCAGTTCTGTAGCAACCCTCATTTAATCTGTGGGAAACTCATCAAAGAGCACCCACCAGCTTCACCAGTTTCGGATCTCCCCAGGAGATTTTGGGGCATTGCAAACTCCTGCAGATTGAGGGGTGGATCTGAAAACCTGAACAAAACATGGCTCAGAAACTGTTCCTTTGTTTTACTCGTCAGCTGTTCTTCTTCCTTTGTCTACATAATTTGTTTCTTAAGTGACGAGATGACGCTGTCAGTTCTGATAATGTTCTCAAAGCTTTTGTAGATGTGGTGTCTTCTGTGCGGATAGCTTGCGGTTTTGCCAGTATCTTTTTGTTTTGTGTGCTTGCTAGTGGTGGTCTGAAACTCTTAGCCTGTCCTCACTAACAGTATGCTCAGTATGCAGCTCCTTACTGCTGCTATTTGTTTCTTGAGGTTTAAGCCTTTAAAAGCTGAAAAATTGTTGCCACTCTTAATGTGTCTTATGAAATATGTGAAGGTTTCTTCAGTTCTCAGAAACAACATTTTGAATTGAACTAAGATCTCTTTAGTTCTTTAATTTAAAAAACTCTGTAGATCCCTCACTACTTCTAAATTGTGCCTGATTCTTTCCTGTCTCAGAAGCACTCTGAAGGACTGAAGCAATCCAAACCTGCCATTTATTTCCTTGCTTCTTTGCTCTCATCATTACCTGAGATTATCCAAATTCAAACTGCTGAAGTGTCTTGCTCCTAATATTTTATCCATGTGCTTGACCTGCCTGTACATTATGACTCATGCAGCCAATGCATGTTTTTACGTCTCTTTTGGGCTTTTGAGGGTGTGCAGGTGGGGACGTCCAGGGTTAGGCATGTTGTCCAGTCAGGCTAACCTCCAGAATATAATTTAGCTTCACTGTCATCTGATATTCAGGGAATTCATGCTGGGAACTGCCTGCCAGGAACACTACTTCGTTTAAGCACCATCTGATGTTGCACTTGATCATATCTTGACAAGGTCCCCTTTATTCCTGGAGGATGCATTGGTGCAGCGTTACTGCAGCTGTGCTAATTGCTTCCTTTCACTGCCTTCCACCAAGACTTCTGTTAAGTCAGTCCCTAACTTGTACTGTCCAGGCTGCCTCACCACTTTTCACCTCTGTTGCTGTCAGAGGCTTTGAGATGCTGTCTCCACCATCTGGTTTTTCACTAGCTGCACCTCCTGCTCAGCCTTAGCGATAGCTCCCGTGCACAGCTCATTCTTCTTCTCAGCCTGTAACATAGTTCTGCTGAACAGCAATCTTGCTCTTGCACAAGAACATGGATCTCACCAGGTTCAGAAAGAGCTGGATTTCCACTGTTGCCTGCAGTAGGTGCTCAGCAATAGCCGTTATTCAAATTTGTGTAGTCCACACTTGCTTTCTTTCCAGCATGTTGGGTTTGTCCATGGACAGGAGTCATTTCAGATCTCTGAGCCATCACTGTGGTGTGCTGGCTACTGATGTCCTCAACCTCAGAGGTGCTCATGCAGCTCTCTGCATGGATCATACTAGCAGTCGCTGACAGTGGCTCTTGTCTGCCAGCAGCTTTATTCCCTTGCATATGGTTTCCCTTTGGACAGCTTGTGTTTAGTGCTGTTGCCTGCCTAGAATGGCCTGTGGGCATCACCTGGCTTGGGACTCAGCGGGGGAAAAAGTTTATTTTATCCACTGCAGGTCAGAGCTCCTAACCCATTGCCCTCTCTGTAATGGGCAATTGCTCCACTAGCTGCTATTTCTTCAAGTGCATAAAGGTTTGACAAAGGAGCCCTCCTCTGGCAGAGAATTAACAGCTGATGTCCCTAAAGAAACTGAGTTTCTATTTTTTACCCTTCTGATCCTCCAGCAGTAACCTGGTCCAGGACCTGTGGCTGTAGAAAGCAGGCAATTGCTAGGGGCACTAAAATGCTGGAGACTTGTAAAATGGTCACAGATTTGCCTCATGCTTTGGTTATGCCAAGATGCCAGAAGACAGGCTGGTTTCTCTTTCTGGGGGAAAGCACAGGGGCTCAGCTTGGCAGAGGGTGGCAGCAGCCGTGCTACTCCCCACTCCTCTCTGCTGGGTGGCAGTGACAGCAGCAAGCCCAGATCCGGGCTCTTCTCCCAGCTGGTCAGATCTGCCCCTTTTCAGCAGCCTCTTCATGCAGCAGGATCCTTGCTCAGCTGAGCCGGACCCCTCATTCCCGGGGTGCACACCGAGCTGTCACCTCCTCCTGCCAAGCACCGGTCTGGCTGTGACCTGCTCCATGCACTGCCCCGGCCCCGGCCCCTGCCCTCCTCTGCAAGGGTGATACAGACCCCTCAGCACACTGGGCTTTCCTCCACGGGGGTCTCCTGCCACCCTGGGGGGTGTGGGGCCAATGCGGAGTGCTGTCTGCTGCTGCCTATCTGTGATTCTTCGTCATCTGGCAGGGCCCAGCCCCCCATTTGTTGCTGGCCATCTCGGAGGGATGCGGGTGGGTGCTAAGTTGTCTGAAGCTGATAAAAAGCAGCTGGGTGGATACTTTAAACAGAACATTTGCTGCATCTGTAAATCTGTAAAAACAAATGCCAAGACAAACCTGCAGTGAGTTTATAGCCCTGGTTTGTGTTTCCAGCCCTTCAGCTCCATCTCTTCCACCTCTGAAGAGGAGATGCTGGCAGCACAGGCATTTGTGCCCTCAGACACAGTCTTTGGCCAGTGGTCCAAAACCATATAACACAACTTTAAAATTCAATTTCTTTTTCAGTTTGGATGACTCCTCTTCCTCCTTGTGATTAAGAGAATACGTTAATTGTCTTTTCTGGGTGGGTTGAAATGTAAGCTGTGCATCAGTGGATGACTTTGTGCCCCTCCATTCACTGCTGACCTTCCTGGATGTATTCGGAGTATGGCCATTTGGAAAGCCTGCATTACTCCAGGTCACGTCACCGCATTGAAACGTGCGTACTCAATCTGCTGACCAATAACAGGGAAAAGGGATGTTTGTCTTCACCCAGCTCACAAAATCATTCCAATATTTTCCTCACAGCTCAGGGCTCCCAAAATACTATTCTTCCCTTTACCCATTTTTCTTCAGCTTTCCAAAACTCTTTGCCTTAATTATGACTTCAAGTCTATTCAACATGATTTATTTACTGTCAAATCCTCTTAATTCCTAGAGGGGGATTGTTTCTTTGTTTCATGTCTAATAAACACGTTACACTGTGTTTTTGCCTACTGAAGAAATGACAAATGTGGTCAGAGCCTTGGTTAGCTGCCAGGTGCTGAAGCGCTTGCAGAAGGAGCAGGGAGGACAGTAAGCACAGGAAAGGACAGAAAAAGGGTTTCCCCTTCTTCTTGTGTTGGCTTTTGCTCCCACTGGCTGTCCAGGAGATGGTAGGACCTTGCTCTTCCCCTTTCACTGACACGGTTAACATCTGTGAAGTGTTTGGAGGAAAATACCAAGAAAAAAGAAGAACTATTTAAACGAAATGGTAGCATTGGGTCAAGTGGAATATAAACTGACAATGAATAAATTTTGAGCAGAAATTAGAAGAAAGTTTCCCACCATTAGAAGAGCGCGGTTTTGGAGGCTTGATGGTGCTTCCTGAGGTTATGTGACATGGTGTATGCTGCAGTTGGGAACCCTGATTAATTTAAACTACATCTTCATTCTTGACTTGTAATTATAATCTAGGAACCATGTTTTCAGGAATTTGCAAATTTAATAGGCTGCCTGTTTTGATGTCAGAATAACACTTTTCCCTGTTAAGATAAAACTGAGGAAGGACAGGTATTTTTATGTCTTATTTGTCTGTTTTTCCACTCATATGTCATTATGGCAACAAATCTGGCATATGACATGGGTATAAATATTAAGTACATTTTATACCTTTGTAATATTTAGTGTAATAATTACTTTGAAACTTGAAACAGGTATCCAACGTGAATAGGAGGTTGAAGTATGATCTCCCAGAAGTGAAGAGATTTTGCTGGTAGCCTGCTGAAAAAGGAGACCCAGAGACTCTGCAGGTTAAGAGGCCCCCCTCTGTGCTCCTCTCTTTCTCTTTAAGGTGAGAATATGTCAGATGTCTGAAACTGGTTTTCGTAACTAGGCTGAGGACAGTCCACCATGAATTATAAGTTGTATGATGGAAGTCCTGTAACTCCTACACTGGATCCACTTAAATGCTTGGATATGTTAAGCTAATAAAGTTGCAGGCTGCCGCTGAAATCCATCCCAGAGTCTGTCTTCAATAGCCTCCTTGTAGTGATTAATGACAGCAAGTCCATTGCTGTTTGCGATGAACGATTTGCTTGTATCTGTCTACGTTTGCAGATAGTGAAGTTTCAGGAAACGGATTGTAGTTCCCTTGGTTCTTTGTTGTCTAGAACACAGCACAGAAATTTTACACCCCTGTAAATTGTTGTCAAATGCTGCTATTCTGGTTTAGTAAGCCATGTGTTCATTTAACATAGCTGTAACTGAATAGTTACAATATAATGTTGGGAAGAATTGGGACTCTTGATTACACTGGTGTTGCCATATCAGTAGTTCAGACAGTTCTTCCCCTTCCAGTTCTGGGTAGATGTATACTGGAATATTTTTATAGATGCTGGCAGCCCAGGAAAGAATACTCAGCATGATGATGACTAGTCATTTGCCATCAATGGCTTGTTTGGTTTACAAAACATCTGTTCTTCATAAGTCCTCCTCCTTTTTCCCTTTTTCCTTGTGCTTATGCCCATGACATTAAAAAAATTCTTTTTTTTCTTAAAAAAATAATTACATGAAAGTTGCTCAAGTGTAAGTAAAATAAACTCTAGAAATCATTAAGCTATCAAATGTTTTCTGTGTAAGTGCCAATAACCATTCTCTAATTGTATTTCAATAACAGTTTGTGGTTTAAATATTCTGCAGTTCTTGGTGGGATGAAGAGATAGAAAAGCAAAAAGAAATTCAAGTGACCAAAAGAGCTGATTTCTTAAGACCATGACTTGGCTATTGCCAAGGCTCCTCCTGATGCCTTGAGGATGTCTCGTTTCTCATGGTCAAACCTCAAACAAAGAAACGGACTTGCTGGAGTTCCCTCCATTTTCCTGTTAAAGCTCAAAATGATTTTTAGATTTCTTTGGTGCTTTCTGCAATAGCCTCAGACAATAGTTAGATCTCTTATTTAGAAGCATGGCATAATGTTACAGGTTTTGACTGTCAAAAACATCCCAATCATTTATAATACAGCTGTGAGGTCCAGCATATAAGCACATATATTTGCAAATCAAAAGTAGATTTCCGTTTGGTTTGGTACCAGTCACAGTGTGTGTAAGGACTGCAGGTTTAATGTGTGCAGCCGCAGGACTTCTCATTTACTTTGTTAAAGAAAATAGCTCCCAACAGTCTCAGGTGAGTGATTAAAAAAAAAAAAATTCTGCAAACAGATTTCACCCACTTGACTTGGAGTGTTCAAACACCACTTGTATTATTGATATATTTTTCACTAAATATTTAATTTTGTGTTACATTTATAGATTTTTTTTTGCATTGTAACCTTCACTTTGGATCCTTCCTGTGTCCTTCCCATTAAAATTAATCTAAATATTTCCTTACTGGGGGGAAGGCAGGGAGAGGCAGGAGAGTAATGGGGAAATTCCCATTCATCGGTTCAACAGCACTGATGGAGCTGAAGGAAATCTTTCCACTGATTCAGTTTCTGTGGCCTAATATTCACCACCTTGTGACTCCTTGGCTTGTGCCCATGGCACACTGAATTCCCAGATGGTCTCCGCATTGAAATGTTAGCCAGGCCTGGGACTGTTCAGCTTTCAAGACTAGGCAAAACTGGGTGCATTGAGTCTAGCATGGCAAAAGGCCAACCTGCACCTAGCCATGTAATAATTTACAGATATATACGAATCCTTCATATTCTGGAAGATATTTTTCATTCAGTGTACATATATATGTCCCATTAAACTGAGTAACAGTTACGCATGTTCACAGAGAGGAGAATAACTTCTGTGTTTTCCTTCTTACAAGGCATATGCTGTTATGATATATATTTTTAATTGATTAAGAGGTGGGAACAGTAACAGTGTATCTGATCCAAGTTTTTAGCAAAAGACTCTTTATTGGCCTCCATACTGTAAAACATTATTCTAGGCATGATCCCAAAGGCATTTTTAGCCATCAGGCTAGATGAAAAGAATATACATTTCTAAGTATCCTGGAAGTACTAGTAATTTAAATTACAAGTTTATCTTATTGACATTTTGTTTGGTGGGCACTAAGCCACAATTCAGAAATGTTAGACAAAATCCAGTCTTTTGTATAAAAATATGTTTCAGAGCTTTGGAAACTTTTGCCTTCTCGGTCCTTCGCTGTTTGCATGGTAGGATTTCAAATACTTGTCAGAAATACTCTCCTTGTTATTAGCAGAAGAATGGTCCTTGCACCCTGAGTTTGGGGTGACCGTGGCACCCCAGGTTATTGTCCAGCACAGGCCCATGCTTGTCCATGCCATGAGGATCCTGAGACCTATCAACCTGTCCTATGCACCATACAACTGAAAAGGAAGTCTCATATCAAAAGCACACAGAAAGTGACTTTTCTGGTATTTTCAAGGCAAGTAAGTGTGTCCGGAATTGCAGCTTTAGCTCACACTCGCAGGTAGTTTTGCAGTTGCCTTGTGTGTGTGTGTAATTTATCTTCTTGGGACTGCAGCCCTCACTAAGCACTTGTCCTGCACCCACAGCTGAAGGGTGCCCTTGGCAGTGCTTCCTTGAAAGGTGCTCTCTTGAATTCCCCCCCCATTGTATTTTTACATTTTAAATAATGCTCAAACATTTTAATATGAAGGGCCAATGTAAACATTTATATACACTTAAATAACTTAAATGAGTGTGCATGGTCTATATACTTTTTTTCTAAAAAAACCCAAAAACCAAAACCAAAACACCTTCCTTTCGTTTGCAAATGATTTATAGTATGAGATTCTATCATTATTTTCATAAGCTCACACTGTATGAAAGTGTAGCACAGGCTGTCTCAGAGCTATTGAAATAGATGATGAAAACCATAAAGTTCAGAAGGTACACAATTGTATGATAACTATTAATACATCTGCTTTGAAATAAAAATATGCCATGTAAAAGTTAAGTTTTATGAGCAGATATGTTAGCACGACCTTTTATTGAGGTCTCCTGTTAGTTTCTACTAAAAGACTCAGTTCTCAATTGTTTATAACTCTGCCATCTGTTGTCTGGTCAGACTGAAATTTCCCTTAGCGTGAACCTGGGTTGTGCTGTATTAGTCTGCAAAACTTCAGCCAGAATGGTTCATCTGGTAGGGGGAAACGGATCTAGCTGTGGTAAAACTTATTTTTTAATGGTATATGAGCTTCTTGCTTTGGAACAGGCTTCTTGATAAGGGGATGGGGAAGAAAGGTCTCAGAGCAGGATTTTTGTCTTATTCTGAAACTGA
This sequence comes from Pterocles orientalis, assembly GCA_011057875.1. NCBI lineage: Eukaryota > Metazoa > Chordata > Aves > Pterocliformes > Pteroclidae > Pterocles > Pterocles orientalis. Next base: position 490,879 of record WKFP01014267.1, read on the forward strand.
AAACCTGGTCAAATGTGGTTTATAAAGCAAAGCAGTTGTGTGCAGATACCTTGTAGAGATACCGTAGACTATAGTTTCTGCAATTCTAGCCAGAAATCCCATGTGTGGAGAGCATCTCAAGCCCCTGATAGCTCACGTGTGATTAGAAACCATGTTTCTGACAGCAGAGGATGGTGACAGTGAGCCCCAGCTTCAGAGGGTGTGTGCCATTCCCAAGAAGGATGGAGTTTGGTGGGACAAGCACAGTCCTGCCTGAGCAATTATTTTATGAAGGACAGTTTTCAGGCAGTGCTGAGCATTTGGGAGAGATCACCTTATCACATTCAGCAGCTGCATTATGACCTTGAAGGCTGCCACCGTGCCTCAACGTGCCACGACTCACAAGAACTTCACATCAGGCCCATTAGTGTGCTTACTCCTGATCTCTTCCCAGAGCAGCCAGGGAGCACAAACAGGACATCATTACTCTGTTTTGAGCCTCTTAGGGGACAAGCTTAAACTTTCAGCTTCTTCCCATGTCCCTCCATCAGCTGCCTTTGTGTGTGCCCGTGTGTGTTTCTTACCAAGAATCAATTGCTGCTGTCTGAGATGTATCTGCCTCTGTAACTCTCGCTGTGCCCAGTGTGGTGAGCTACAAGAGATGCCTGAACAGTCCAAACTTAGTAAAGATTTGCCATGTTGCTAGTGAAGGTCTGCAGTTTTCAATAAACTGGACCATGACTATTGAAGACAGAACTGCAGTTTCCTATCTTTTGTCATTTTTTCTCCCTTCTTCTTGTCATTTGTCTTGTTTGACCCTAAGAGTAAAAGGAATTAGTCTTCAACAATTTACATGTGAAAGCTGAGAAGTATCATTTAAGTATTTTTACCAACAAGGGACATTTGGTACTCTTTGACAGATTGCCAAGTGAAGAAAAATGTTATAAATAGAGAAGAAGGAGATTGTATAAAATTTGTCACAGCGAGTATTTGATTTGTTTTTCCCTTTTCTCTGTGTGTGTGTTGAATCAGTTATCTTGGTGGGTGAAATATTACAAGACAAACCAACTTTTTGGTAACAAAATCTCACTGAGGCACTGGGGGCTGAGCCTGTTATCCTCTGTTTAGCTTTGGTTTTTGGAGTATCTGCTCTGGCTGGAGGCTTGAACTAGATGGCGAATCCAGCTTTTGAGGGAAACATTTTTATGAAGCGATCTGCAGTGTTTACTGGAGATTTCTAGGCCATACTTAAAGCTTTGTGCATGGCTTCAAAATAAACATTATGTCGAGCTTTTTAATGTGCAATGAAATAATTGAAGTAACGTATTGACTGAAATTAATAGTTTCAGTCAGTGTTCAATGAAGTTAACCCAAACACTCCTTACTAGAGGACACTAACCAGAGATATCCCCCAAAAAAGGCCTAAAATACCCCTGGGAATGGATGCGAAGTTTGGGTAGGGAAATAAAGACAAGTTACCTGAGGTTCTCCAGCCAGGGATGGGGAGAGCCCGGCCTGGATGCCTGTGCCCCAGCCCCAGCGGTGTGACGTTTGCTAGAAGCAGAGAGTCTGTTTCTGAGAATTGATATGAGGCACCAGAACTGAAGATCTGGCCGAAAAGCTCTTCCTTTTTTGCTAAAAGCCGGAATAGGCACCTGTGAAGGGAGGGATTCCTGGAGGGCATCTCAGATGGCGACTTGGTCTGGGCTGACGACCAGAGAGCTGCGGAAAAACTAATAACCATTTGTCTGGTGGGAACTTTGAATTATGCAGGCATATAGAAATAGATCCAAGGAATGATGTGGACTCAGAAAGACAAAAGATAGTCTTTAGCTGAAAACATCTGCAAGGTATTTACTGAAAGTATAGCTATAAAATAGAACTTTTAGAGTCCTGTTAATCTGTACAGCCTGGTAAGGAAAGGTATTTCCCACAGTCTACCAATTGGGCAGCAAGTCTTTATTTAGACAGAAATGGTGAAGAAGGCTTTGGTTAATATGATCAAAATAAAAAGCATCTATTTTTATAAGGATGCATTCTTGCACACCAGTAAGTAAAATAAGATTAATATTTAAAGATAATTACTGTAAATAGGGAATTTACTAAAACATCCATTTTAAAAAAGGCATTGCATGAGAATTATTCTTTATGAAGATTATTAAGATGCAGTTATTTCATTTATGCATCATGTTACCTTAGCTTAATTGGCATTTCCTGCAAAAGAGGAATTTATTGAGATAATACTAGAATCATGTAGTTAATTGTACTGTTTATACTAGTTATGATTGTATCAAATATTGATACAAGAATAGTGACAAGAATGACCATCAAATTTAAAGAAAA
>WKFP01014267.1:502506-566509 GCA_011057875.1 Pterocles orientalis
TAAAAGGAATTAGTCTTCAACAATTTACATGTGAAAGCTGAGAAGTATCATTTAAGTATTTTTACCAACAAGGGACATTTGGTACTCTTTGACAGATTGCCAAGTGAAGAAAAATGTTATAAATAGAGAAGAAGGAGATTGTATAAAATTTGTCACAGCGAGTATTTGATTTGTTTTTCCCTTTTCTCTGTGTGTGTGTTGAATCAGTTATCTTGGTGGGTGAAATATTACAAGACAAACCAACTTTTTGGTAACAAAATCTCACTGAGGCACTGGGGGCTGAGCCTGTTATCCTCTGTTTAGCTTTGGTTTTTGGAGTATCTGCTCTGGCTGGAGGCTTGAACTAGATGGCGAATCCAGCTTTTGAGGGAAACATTTTTATGAAGTGATCTACAGTGTTTACTGGAGATTTCTAGGCTATACTTAAAGCTTTGTGCATGGCTTCAAAATAAACATTATGTCGAGCTTTTTAATGTGCAATGAAATAATTGAAGTGAGTAACGGATTGACTGAAATTAATAGTTTCAGTCAGTGTTCAATGAAGTTAACCCAAACACTCCTTACTAGAGGACACTAACCAGAGATATCCCCCAAAAAAGGCCTAAAATACCCCTGGGAATGGATGTGAAGTTTGGGTAGGGAAATAAAGACAAGTTACCTGAGGTTCTCCAGCCAGGGATGGTGAGAGCCCGGCCTGGATGCCTGTGCCCCAGCCCCAGCGGTGTGACGTTTGCTAGAAGCAGAGAGTCTGTTTCTGAGAATTGATATGAGGCACCAGAACTGAAGATCTGTCCGAAAAGCTCTTCCTTTTTTGCTAGAAGCCGGAATAGGCACCTGTGAAGGGAGGGATTCCTGGAGGGCATCTCAGACGGTGACTTGGTCTGGGCTGACGACCAGAGAGCTGCGGAAAAGCTAATAACCATTTGTCTGGTGGGAACTTTGAATTGTGCAGGCACATAGCAATAGATCCAAGGAATGATGTGGATTCGGAAAGACAAAAGACAAAACATCTGCAAAGTATTTACCGAAAGTATAGCTATAAAATAGAACTTTTAGAGTCCTGTTAATTTGTACAGCCTGGTAAGGAAAGGTATTTCCCACAGTCTACCAATTGGGCAGCAAGTCTTTATTTAGACAGAAATGGTGAAGAAGGCTTTGGTTAATATGATCAAAATAAAAAGCATCTATTTTTATAAGGATGCATTCTTGCACACCAGTAAGTAAAATAAGATTAATATTTAAAGATAATTACTGTAAATAGGGAATTTACTAAAACATCCATTTAAAAAAAGGCATTGCATGAGAATTATTCTTTATGAAGATTATTAAGATGCAGTTATTTCATTTATGCATCATGTTACCTTAGCTTAATTGGCATTTCCTTCAAAAGAGGAATTTATTGAGATAATACTAGAATCATGTAGTTAATTGTACTGTTTATACTAGTTATGATTGTATCAAATATTGATACAAGAATAGTGACAAGAATGACCATCAAATTTAAAGAAAAAAAATAACTGTATAAGAAATGAATTACTAGTGTGAAAATGTAGAATTATCTTTCTTCAAGCTCATATGTAAAATTCAGAATTTTCAGTCCAGCACTGGACTTCACCAAGGAAAATGTTGTTTTCACTTACATTATTTAAAATAATCCAGCAGTTCTTAATGACATTAGGATTTTTTTCATTACTTTCAGTTACTTTATTTTTTTAGGAGACATTTTTTTTTTGCTTTTTTTTGGTTTATATATGTGATACGCATTGGAAAGAAAATAAATCTAGTTATTTTCTCTAAATAAGATTTTCTCCAGCTATTAACCCCCTAAAACTGTCTCAAATTCTGTTTTTTTGACAATTTTGTGGTAGCATATTTTTTCCATGTATTTTTTTAGTGGCAGAGTAGAAGAACATCTAAGAACAAAGATCCTCTTTTGTCTGCATTTTGCTTCTTATCCACAACACTTGATTCATGTCATGGTGAACCAAACCTGCTCCTCGCCAAAAGGTACACAATCAGTTAGCACGGATGGAGTGATACCCCTGAAATGTCCCTTTATTTCTGCCATAAAAAGAAATCCCACCCGCTCGCATTGTGTTTCTAAATAAGTTTGAACCTGGAACTTGTTTCCTTGTAATCTGGCTATTAGACTCTTTTTCCATTGGCACAAGACAGACAACTTGGTGTGTTCGCCGAGCTCAGGGCCCCACTTATACAGACAAATTTACTGTGCCAGAAGTTACATTAAAGCATCATACTGCCCTAGTTGTTTTAGAACAGGATTCTGTAACACGGTAAAATTTCCTACATAAACATTTACCTATGCAGAATTTATGCCTGTACATTTTTGCTTTTTTAAAAAATAAAAAGCACATTTTTCATTCTTGAAGTGGTGAAGACAACTTTCACATATATACTACTACATTGCCTTTTCCTGTTTCCAGAGAAAAAGTATTGTCTACTGTGAAAGCTAGCTCTTTCCTTTAGATTTACAGCATTATCTGCACACCTACTCAGCTGAAAAAGATGGAGAGGCAGAAGTCAAACAAACAGACATTGCTGGGTTTACCAGCCCAGAAAAAAAAAAAGAAAGTAAGTGGCCTCAGTGTATTTTATTTCCCACTAAATGATGATAAACATAACATAAATTAGCTCTCCTAATGACCTTATCTACACCAACTGTCATAACTGGGTATCTGGTACTCCAACACGACTGCAACGCAGTCTGTTAGCAATCTTTGCAACTTCACAGTGTTCTGGATATCGATGGAGAGCAGTGTACATGTTGACTTAAAATATGCCAACAAGTGAGAAACAAGTCTTTAGGGCAGGGCTTTAGAAAGCTCTTCCTTGGAATGATATGTCTGCAAGTAACTGGGCATGTGCCCCAAGGAAGCGGAGCGGTTCAAGCATTAGTATGCGGAATAACTAGGAAAATTTGCTGAAATAAAAATAAGTATTAGCCAGCATTCTGATGTGATTGTGGGATAACTTGGAAATTACTCTCTGAAGAAAGTTGTTGACACAGTGTTGTTGAGATGTTTATAATGAAAACGGCTATGTTCCATACAGAGCGAGACGGGGCTGATGCTCGACACACCGAGTCACTGGGAGGCCTTTCTGCTGCTCATTTACCTTGTCCTGCAAGTCACCATCCAAGCTGTGAAAACTGGGCATGTTTGTCTTTATTTGCTATTAATACATGCTAACATCCTTTGAACTGTTGTAATTGCATAATGGTAGTACTGATTCCTCTTTATGGTGTTTTGATTGTATTTAATGTCGGGAAAAACCCTGGGGAATGTCTCTAGTTCCCAGGGGGGCTCAGCTTGGTGGTCCCCAAGCTGCCACTGGTCCAGCTCTGTGGCCCCAAGCAGAGCTGTGCGGGTTTCGGCAGGAGTTGGGGCTTGACGAGGGCTGCCTCTTCGCAGGCAAATGGCTGTCCTGGGTACAGTGCTCAGGAGATGGAGCTCTGCTGCTTCAGTGCCCACAGCTAGCACGATTGGAGCAAGCTTAAATCTCTCTGCGCCAGGCTGCACAGAGTGGCCTTGAAAAGCCTTGGGATAATTAAGTTTTACTTTAGAAGTCTTGCCCCGCTGAACTCCATGGCAAAGCTGCTGTGGACTTCACAGGGACAAAACCTGTCTCTTATTCTTGCTAGATTTGGACTAGAAATCTCAGCTTCCACTAAAGCTAATGGAAGTCACATGCATGTTTGGGAGGAGAGCAGATCTCTTTCATCTCTTGAGTACCATGCTCCTCTGTGGCACTTCCAAGGCTGCATCAGTTATCGCAGGTTCGTTTATTTTAATGATGCAGCAGGAGTGTCCTAACTTCCTATGAAGGTACTTTGTTGTAATTATCTTGTATGTCTAGGGGCACCACAAGGGGTTGCATTTATTTTACTGCCAAAGAACTGTTGTTTCAGCTGCAGTTCTATGAAGAAACAATCACATCTCCAGCAGTTTGTTAGATTAATCACAGGTGTGTAATCCCAGCGCATACCCTAGAGGGTATATCCTTTGACCTGTTTCCTTTTTTAAAGGGGAAACTCAATTAATATCACTTGCATTGTTTACCACCATTCACATTGGGTTTCTGCAGGATGCTGCAAAAAAGAAACTAAAACTTCTATTGACCTTTATTTTACTTGTGTATAAACTAGTATTGTATTTTAACAAACTTGAATTGTTCATTGGCAAAATTCCCTGGAAAAATGGAAGTTAATGACAAAAGTTTGAATGCAGAACTGGGTCAGGGACTAAGTAAAGCCCACAGAAGGGAAGAATTTGTCTACTCTTAGCACCTAGCCATGATTCAGTGTTTTATCCCAATGGCATTAAAATAATTAGCCCATCAACTTGTTATTTATTACTTTGCATCAGGCAATAGGTGAAAATCTCTGTTCCTCAGCAATCTATGTGGTCGTTGCACAGATTTAAAATAGTATCACTTTTGATTTTAATGTAGCAATTGCTCCTTCAGGATAAGAGTAGCATAAGGGAGATACCATTTTCCAGTTTCATTCAATGCCTTGTGCCACAGACCAGCATCAATGAGGATTAAGAGTCTTTAGAGACAAACCAGAAGGTTTTCTGGACTCTAAAATATTTTTACGTTTCAATCATGTAGCCATCTAATGTAGAAGCAAATAAATATCCAAGAACTTTTGTAAACTATAGTATGTTTAAAAGCCTCATCCAGGGAAAATTCAATGAGTATATGAGAAAGCATACACATTTACCTTTATTAGAAGTTGAATTCTTACAATAAACCAGCCTTAGGAATAGAATCTCTGTAGGGGAATGAATTTCTGTACATTAAAAAGAAATACATTTAATGATTCATAGAAACACATGAACTGTTTTACCCCGGAGTATATATTTAAGTAATTCTGGCTGCTTAGTCCTCTGTTTTGTTTTTTTTTTTGGAAATGAGATTTTTGTTTTACCTGAAGCAATGAACACGGTGGGTTGATATCAGTGTCTACCACAGCACTCCAGAGACGTGTGCACTGTGAGAAACTGGGATGAAATATTAGGACTTCAGTATAACTGTATTTCTGAACCTCTGTGCTGAGCCCTATGCTGAAACAAATTCAGACCAAAGAAAAATAATTACTGAAGGATTATGCCATATCAAGACTCAGCTCTGCACCAAAATGTAGCAGTATGTGAATCAGAGAATGCGCACCCGAATAGGTATTTAATTAAGGTGATGAATGCAAATGATGAATGACTACTGGCATGGATTTTGCAAGGGCTTGTGCAGGAATGCAGCTCTTCCCAAGCACACTAGAGCCTTGTGGACTGCTAGTTCGTGGCGGTGCAGATGTACAGAATTTGTAAATCAGTGAGGAAGATTGGGAAAAACCCCCTTCTGGAAGGGGTTATACCCAAATTTTCTTGCTGTCTGTATTCTTTGCTCATGCTGTCCTGGAAGTCTAAAGTAACTCTTTAGGAGCTGACCTTATAGAAGTCTTTTGTATGCCCTAAGGATCTGTTCAATGTGCACAGCACATCCTTAGTTTCCTAATTTATCACTAAGCACAGAAAATCAAACTTGCTATTGTTTTAGCAGAAGTCTCTCTAGGAAAGGAATGGTCTGGTTGGTCTTGTAGAACAAGGCATAGCTGCAGTTCTTCAAGATATTTATGTGAAATGTATCCAGTGGGAATTCAGATTCCTTCTGGGATTTCTTTCTTGGACAGGGTATTGCAAGTAATAACCTTTAACTGTTATTAATAATCTATTAACTCCTTTGATGGCTCTAGTGAGCACAGCTGTGTGACAGGAAATCTTGTTTTGGGAGAATGGCTGTACAGAGTCCACCCTGAAAGAGATATTTGTGGGAAGAAGAAAAGGGATTTTTTAAAAAATAAATGTGCCTTGCCTCAGCTGAGTCTTTCTCATTGTGCTTTATAATAGCATCAACTTCAAAGCCCAGTTACCACTTTCAAGAACAGTATGACTGGTAAAACAGTTGACAAGTTTTTTTGCTAAAGACAAGGTTGTTTTCTGCTGGTGTGAATTCATACGAAGGCTTTCTCAAAACAGACACTACTTGAAACTTAATTGAAAACGACATCTTACAATTCTGCGAACAACTGCAAAAATGAACATTAATTTTTTTGCTGTAAGGTTTTCTTTAGCATCACTATGATTGAGCTAGTGACAAACACCTGCTCTGCTTCCTACATGAGGCTGCTCTGTTGTAGTAATAGAAGATTAATCAGAGATAACGACTAATACTGAAAATATAATACTTATTTTTTCAGGCACTGCTAATTTGTTACATTTGGCCTGCAATGATCCAAACTATTAACAACCACTGTGTTGCAAGAGGAGCAAGAAACCCTGTTGACTCCTGTTGAATCACTTCATACGCTGGTATATTTTCTTTGGGACTTGTCAAAAGAATACTAACAGTAAGAAGGAAGAATATTAACTTTATAAAAAAAGAACAAGCCTGTTGCTTTCATTGCTTCCATTGAATGTTTAGAGATGTAAGTTTTACCAAAGTACCGCATAAGAACTGAAAAAAGTCTTCAGAATTTCTCTGTGCAGTGATAACCTGGTCTTGTACAAGATGTTTCTTTTGCAAAATCCTGGGAGCACTTTCACTCTGTGTAAGTCCTGGCAGGAGAAAGTTGTAACAATTGCCACAACCAGGCTGCGGAATACATTTATGAGTACCTACAAACAGAAGAAACTGAGTGATCATAAATCCTAGTCCAGTGGGGCACTTTATATTGTTATTATTTGAATTTTAAATTGGGAAATGATAACTATTTTACTGAAATAAAAGGGGAAAACTTGCAGTGATTTTAATTAAGCAGAATTTCATCCAAGATCTCTATTCAAAGTGTTTTTTTAACAAAGAAGTTATATGTTGAATACTTCACAGGGGCTTGATATAGAGAAACTCCCTCTCCTCCTGTCTTGTATGTGTTTTAATTAAGACTGATAGTTCCTCTGAATGGCCAGGTAAAGCAACTCCACTTAGAAAGAATAAGATCCTTAAAACAGGACAGAGCAATGGGAAACGCATGCAAAGTCTGGGCCAGATATGCCTTATGTACATATATGCCTGTCTACACTTTACGTAAAGCTGTATATCTCTCTCTGATAACTTTACTTGACCCAGACAGATGACTTGTGGAGCACTTAGTGCTGGCCAACATTAGTGCGACTGGTAGGCCACGGCCCTCTGTAGCAAAGCCAGTATTAAAAACTGGATCGCAGGGGTTAAAAACCCAGTGCACTATCCTTAGGCAACTCTTCCTCTGATTTTCAAGGACAGCCCAATACTAGAATGTATTAATGCAATAAATCTTTTTTTTTTTTTAATTTAAGATCCACCAGGTGTAAGGAATACTGTTAAGATTTGAAGTTTTGAAATTCCATGAAACCAACTTCTGACACCTCACACCCCCACGTTTTGCAGATGACGCCCCCTCGCTCAGCACACAGCTTTCACTCCACCAGAAATGGCCAGGAGCAGGGAGAGGCGGTGTGGTTGGGGCAGGGAGGCTGGGAAGCTGCACACCCCTGTCTCCCTGGGGCAGCCTGCGTCGCAGGTCGCACCCGGGACCTGCTTGGATCCGCTGCTTGGAGCAGGGGGAATGGGGAGGATGGGGCTGGAGACCCCGGGCTGATTGATGCTGGCTGGAGGCTGGCCTGGCCAGGTGCCAGCGCCTCCGCCACTTTGAAAGACTTCTTTGAACCACATCTGTTTTTTCCAGCAACTGAGGACGAGTCAGTGCTAATCCAAGGACTAGTTCTGCAAACTGTGAAGAAGTCCAAATTTGTTGTTTGTCGACAGGGTCCTGATTTTTTTTTTTTAAAAATCTTAGAGGATTTCTTCATCTTAACTGTGTGCTCCAGTGTGTAATGCATATCAGTTTGAGAATAAAGACTGTGATTTGTGTGTATTTAAGTGAGTGCTGCTGTATTTTTAAGGTGCTTCTCTAAGCAGTGGGGGGTGGAAATGGAAATGATACCTTTAATTCTTGCAATTAAGTGTAGATATCTAACAGCAGGAAAAAAAGGAAAGAAAAGGAAAGAAAAGAAAAGAAGAAAAGGAAAGAAAAGGAAAGAAAAGGAAAGAAAAGGAAAGAAAAGGAAAGAAGATAAGGAAAGAAGAGGAAAGAAGAAAGGAAAGGAAAGGAAAGGAAAGGAAAGGAAAGGAAAGGAAAGGAAAGGAAAGGAAAGGAAAGGAAAGGAAAGGAAAGGAAAGGGTCTATGAATACAAGATAAATTTTATTTTAAAATTATCTGCAGTATCCCAGATATGTCTGATGTTGGTTTATAGTATTTGACATTGTGCTAGTTTTGGCTGTGATAGAGTTAATTTTCTTCCTAGTTGCTGGTATGGGGCTAGGCTTCAGATTTGTGCTGAAAACAGTGTTGACAATACAGGGATGTTTTCATTATTGCCGGGCAGTGCTTACACAGAGTCAAGGCCTTTTCTGCTTTTCATACCACCCCACCAGGGAGGAGGCTGGGGGTGCACAAGAAGCTGGGAGAGGACACATCTGGGACAGCTGATCCCAACTGACCAAAGGGATATTCCACACCATATGATGTCACACTCAGCATATAGAGTTGGGGTTAAACCGTGACAGTGCTTTTTGGTACCCAACATGGGGCTCAAAAAGTTCAAGATAACAAGATTTGATTGGGATGGGCTAGATGAAATTTATAGCTGTTATTGCTGTTTAGCTATTAATCAGCAGGCTCCTGTGCTTGCCATGGGGCTTGCTTGCCTTACTGTATATTAGAGTCTTGTGCTTGTTAGTGGCTGCTTTTTGCTTTTGCTGCTTGGTATACTGCGTATCATTTTACTCTACTGTGCCTGGGAACATTTTGATAATTGCAATGGCCATGCACCTGGGCTGGCAGATGGTCAGGGCATCGCTGCTGTACTGGACAGGCTGGAACTCCAATGTGAACTCAAGTTGAAGGGACTGTGACCTGTGGATGAGTCCATGTGGGAGTAGGACACCCAAAGGTGTCTGTGGCCATGGGTAAGCCCATGCCAGGGAAGGTACACCTTGAAGCATCATTGGTTGTGCATGAGGTCATGCTAGAGCACCTCATAGTGTGTGGCCATGGATAAGCCCTCAACAGAACAGGTACACCCATGGAGGGACTGCAGTCATGGGTAAGGCCACGTTGGAGCAGGTTTACTTCTGAAGGGACTGTTGTTGTGGGTAAGGCCATGCTGCAGCAGGTATAGCTCTGGAGGTACCATGGCCCATGGAGAAGGTGACGCTGCAGCAGGTGCACCTCAAAGTGACTGTGGCTGTGGATACCCCTGGAGAGATGGTGACTCATAGGTAAGTTGCCACTTGGAGCAGGTACACCCCTAAGGGGCTGCAGTCTGTGCTGCAGCAGAGGCAAGGGGAGGAGTTCATTGCAATGTTAAACCCTATGACCTGGCCCAAAGTGACCAGGGGTGGAGATTGTGATGGAAGTACCCCTGAATTGTTGTAACCCGTTATTTGAGTTGCATGTTATAGGAATTACAATAGCAGGAACCACCTGAACCAATGGAGGACAAGCTTACAAGAAGCAGTGCAAGCGGAGTAGTGACCTGACCCGAGCTGGCTTTGGTGTGCAGTAAATCCATGCAACGCAGCACCTCTCCTGTCCTGAGTGACCACCATAACAGAGAGAGCCCAACGTCATGGACCAAGTGAACTCAATGGATATTTTGTGCACATTTGTGCATATTTAGGGACATTTTACAGACATTTCACAGGGGTGGTCCATAGACTAAGGGTATTATATATCTGTGTATTATATCAAAAGATGGGAAGGGGGGCTGTAGGTAATGAGAATGTGTTGGATGGTGTGAGACCAGAGCATGAGGTAAATGGTACGGAATAATGGGCAGAGAATATGCTGGTTTTGTCCGCGATAGTGTCAATTTTCTTCATAGTAGCTGGTATGGGGTTAGATTTTGGATTTGTGCTGAAAACAGTGTTGACAATATAGGGATGGTTTATTGCTGAGCAGTGCTTACACAGAGTCAAGGCCTTTTCTGCTTCTCACACCACTCTGTCAGGGAGGAGGCTGGGGGTGCATGAGAAGTTGAGAGGGGACAGAGCTGGGACAGCTGATCCCAACTGACCAAAGAGATATTCTGTACTCATGATGTCACACTCAGCATATAAAGCTGGGGTTAAACCATGACAGACATGCATGTGTTTATTAAATATAACCAATGGTAATCTCTCTGAAATGAACAGTATACTAGTAACACCTGTTTGTCAGTTTTACATTGAATTTCTCTGGGATTTAATGCTGTGTAACTCTTCCTGGAAAAACAGAACTCTGCCTCCTGCTTCAGCAAAGATTTAAAGTGAGAAGGAGGTGTAGCAGAATTGCAGAGGACATTGATTCAGTGCCCGTGTTCTGTGACATAATTTTTTTAAGTCTAAAAACCCCAATCCTTTTTTTTTTTTTCAGCAGAAAGAATATATTTTACTCAGAGAATGAAGACTTAATCTGTACTTTAACACTGTTTGCCATATGTAACTTAGTGCATTCAAAGTCATCCAAATACAAAAAAAAAAAAAGTCCAGGTCTTTGCTGAGACACTCTATCATAAGGTCAGCACTTTATGAAAATGACTTGTCTTCACACCACACAAATGTATTATTTTATTATTATTATTTATACCTCAGTGTTGGAGAGCTGCAGCTCAGGAACATTATTATAAAAACTAAGGGGATCTTTTCAAGGTTCTGGGACCTGATCTTTCAGAGCATCCAGAGAACAGATCAATTTTTATGTTCAGAGGCTGACTCAGATTGACTTTAGCTGAGGGTGGGAGAGTTCAGGATCCCTGCAAGTTCCCCAGCCCCAGGACACAGGTTTGGCTTGCCAGAAAAGGGGAACTTAACGGTTAGCAACTGTGTGTGAACTCTGCTTTAGGCGACATATCAAAGAACTCTGTGGCACAAGCAGGGTTAGAATTGAAATGTAATGCTCAACTGTCTTAACCACAGCGCCAATTCTTTCTTCTTGCAAGTCATCAGCGGGGCCAAAACCTGTAGATTTACCGCCCAGATCGCTGCTGCTGGACGTAACGGAACAACTGGTTGCCGCAGCAGCAGGTCTCGCCCTCCCTTCCCCAGCAATGCTGTGCTGTGGTGGGGGGGTCCCAGAGCTGCGGGAGTGGGAACGGCAGCCCAGGGTGCCCTGCTCTACCCTGGAGCCTTTTTCTTGGGCTTTGCTTTCTTCAGCCTCTCTCACATCTACTTCACCCCTCTGAACCCCCGTTTCAGTGCCAGACTCCCTGTCCCCTTCCCAAGCTCCTCTCTAGAGCTCCTCATCCCAGGCATCTTGCCCAGCTGGTGGGAGCTGCTGCCTTTACCCCAGCCTGGGGCTGTGGCCCCTGCCCAGCTCCTCGCTCCAGCATACTGCTCCCTCAGCCCGCTCCCCGTGCCACCAGCCCCCGTGTGTCTGTGTACTTTGTCATTACTGGGTTCTGCCAGGGGCTGATGGCAGGTAGGGCAAAAGGAGATTGTCCCTTGGCTCCTTCCCATAGAAATGTTGTGTCCTGTGCCCCTTGGGCACTCCATTCACAAAACAGACAACCTTTAGAGCAGATGCAGAATTCAGTTACGACTTCTAACAAATTATGCACTTCAGATTTTTATTTTGAGGAACACAACTTGAGTGGTTTCCCTGCTTCTGCCCCTTCCCAGAATAGCAAGAGACAAAGCCTCTTACTTGCAGATAACTGCCTTCACAAGTTTCTAGTTCCCTACCCCAAAACACAAAGATTCTCCTGAAGCAGTTCCAGATTTTTGGACCAGTTTCCTCCTTCATTTTTGTCTTTGATATGGCTGAGCTGTTTTCCCTGAAATTTTCAAGTAAGTCAGGTGGAGGCAGACCCTCTGCATGAAATTTTTAGCCTGGAAGTTTGAGTGAAAATGGAGTCTTGTAACAGAAGGTGCCAGGACCACCTTCATCTCAGGCAGAAAAAAACAGTTTATCCTGTAATTCTCCTTTATTCTCTCTGTTCCTTCCTACTGTTGCTCCCCATTATGATCTGCTAATCGAAAAAGTTTGAGGAATGAGTTCCAGGAAAAAAAGCCCCAAAGTATTCCAAATAACTGATTTTGAGAGAACTTTACCAGGAGAATTAATGATAGAATACAGCAAGTAAGACAAATTAATTTTAAACTAATATCACATGGAAGTTATATATAAATAGTATAATCTTACAGCAGAAAAAGAATAATCTTAATACAGAAGTTCTTATAAGTTTTAAAGAAAACTTACAGACATTAAGTGGTAAGAAACAATAACAGGTAACAGACAAACAGTTAATTAAAGCTAAACCTCGCCCAGGTGGAGGGTGTCAGGACAGGGTGGCTTCATTGCACCTGCAGACAGAGGGCATTGCTTCAGCAGCAGCTCAGAGATGGAGGAACTAGCTGTAGGGCAGAGCTGGGCTTCTTACTTTTTATTTGCTAATACAAAGCTGCGTTATTGTAAGTATGGAAAGTGACCCTTAGCCTGATGTTTTTACAGTCTGTATTTAGTCAGGCCAGTCCGGTCTTTCTTGTTACTGTTTTTCTTACTGTTGTTGCTTCTTTTGCCTTCTCTTTTGAGCTTAGGCTAAAAGCTTAACTGACACAAAGACAGTAAAGCTGTCAGATTGTAGTGGACCTGTGTCCTGCTGCCATTTTCTTCAATATTTCCTTCTTGTCCTTTACCTTAGAAGTAGGCTTTGAATTCTGCTTGTACTGTGCTGCATCTGGCTGAGCTGTGGCGTGGGAACTGGACTCCCAGGTTCTGCTCAGGGTCTGTCTGCGTGTGGTACTGAGGACATCACAAGGACATCTGTTTTGTCACAGATATGCTGAAATGTCAGAGCATGTAGTAGTCACAACCTGGATAAGTACAACTATAAAAGCTTTATCATTTGTCAAAAAGATGCTGTACCATCCTCTGGACTGGGTTTTTATGAGGGAAAGTTCTGCCTGCTCTTTTGTGTTGCTGAAGATGTTTTTTAATCCTTTGATGCTTCCTTATTTGCCAGGGAGAGGAATAGTGTAAATGGAAGGAGTAGAGAGAAGTAAGGTTTTGACAGTATTTCAGTTAGGAGCTCAAGGAGCCCGTGCTCAGTTAAGGACTGTAATGCTTCAGGAAAAACTCTCTCTCTCTCTGTAGCTAGCCGGAAAACTGCTCTAGTTGTGTTAAAACTGATGATTGTATGGGGATCAAACTGTGACTTAATTTCCAAGTAGATTTCACAGAAATTTGGGCAGCATTTACCTGTGGCTTTACCTGCTTTAGGCAATGCCATTCTTGTTGAAAATGGTGTTAAATAATACCTATGTCAAAATTACTTCTGGTAACACTATTCAAACAAGACTGAGGTATATTCTGAGATAATGAGTATTAATTATTGCTCAAATATGGTACTTACACCTCAATGTGTTTTTGAAATAAAATAAGCAGTAATATTTACATTTGTTGGTCCTTACTTAAAAAGTAGATCCGGTACCTGTTTGTAGCCAGAACCTCTCCTGGGAAACTGTTTCAGCCAGAGAGCAGCTTTATGAATGCTGAATTCAAGTACCAAACTTGCAGTATTTCTCACAAGATTTAACTGTCATACACTAGTTACATAAAACTTGGTATTTGTAGTAGTGCCTTCTAGCCATTTACAGTAATGTTGCTTCTTTCAGTTAATATTTGATGTCTTGTACTGCTTATTGTGATTGACTTGTGGCTGAAGAGCAAAATAAGTGGAGAGAAAAGATTCCCTAGGGGTGATGGCTGATCAGAAGAGTGAGTAAAAAACCCAGCACGTTAAAGATACTAAGTAACTCTTTGGGAAGAGAGCAGTTCAAATTGTGACTAATTATCTTCTGATAGCTAAGTGTTGATTCAATAGTGGCTCAGCTTCAATAAACGGTTGGTTGACCTCCTTGGTTTGCTATCACTGGAAAAGTTACTGATCTGAACAGTTTCCTTAAAGACCTGCCTATAACTTCAAGTCACTTACAATCTGATTTTTTAGCAATTAAATGTAATCAAAGTCTGTCAGCAGGTAGTTGCCTTATCCTTTTCGGTCACTGCCAAACCAAATAACAACAGGTCAAAACTTACCATTTTCTGGGCTTTGATTTTCTTTAAGAAAATAAAACCACAAAACCCACTTCAAGTCATTTCTCCAGGGCTGGCTGCTTTCCAAGGGTCCCTCAGCTCATGCTCATGGTTCTCTTGTAATAAGCATGAGTCAACAGGGAGAGCCATCACCCGTTTCTTTAGTGTGGCTGGAAAAGCTCTACCTGCCTTGTCCCTTTTGGAGATTTCTTTTCCCCCAGGCAAACGCAGCGCCTGAAGCACCTTGAGTCCAGCTGGGATGAGCTGTGTGGGACCATGCTTGTGGAGGTCTCATCTGGAAATGGCCTCTGGTCCCTCATTTGGGGATGCACCGGCAGCCTCTTTAGGTGCAATGGGGTGAAACCTGTGGTGCCCTGTACCCTTCCCAGCAGGCAGAACCGGGGCTGTGGGGGTGAGGAGAGGCATCTTCAGCCTCCTGCCATGGAAAGCCTCTCTAGGGAAGGGTTTGGTAGTCAGATCAGCTTGTACCTTGTAACAGGGTACGTGGAATTGGTTTTCAGTGAATACAGCTGTTGAAAAGGGTTTTTCATACAAATGCAAAGGATTCATGTACCTGATTAAAGACAAATCTTTGCCTTTGATGTGGTGTTAAGATATTTCAGTTTTGCTCCTTTGTCATGGTTTGCCTTTGGTGGTGTTTAGACAGAAGTTGATGTTCTTTAATTCAGACCCTCAGAGCTCTTGCTTCACCTCAGGACTGTGTGCAAACACAAAATGAAACATAGCCAAAAGCATCTGTAGGACTGAAGCAGATTAAACACGTGTAAAACGTTTGTAGGGTTTCAGCCCAGCATTGCCTCAATATGATGAACTGAAATCACAGAATGAATTTGTGTCACTGTAGTTGCTTTACTAGTAAAATTCCAATGTTACAAACTCAGGTCAGGAAGATCTTGCTAATATGAGATTGCATCTACAACTTCTTGCCATAACTGTTTAAAAGCAAAAAAGAAAAAAAAAGAACATTTTTGCTGTGTAACCTTCTTTGTTAATTTTCAAGTTTGCTTTTGTGCAGAAACCCACCTCTCAGAGCTTTGCATCAGGATATAATCGGCCACCTTTGTTTCCAATTCTAACGCAAATTTAGGAAGATAAAAGGAGAAATGAGACAAGTGTTTTCCTTCCCCCTGGAAGGTGAAGGTGACACTTCTGAGCTATAGCTGGTCTCCTCTCAATCCTGGCCCTAGCAGCTCAAATCTTTCAAAGAGTGAGGGTGTGTCACTGCAGCTGCTGCATCAAACAAAATCAAAGAGATTTGATTAATATAAGCTTCAAAATCAGTGCCATCTTTCCTTCACGAAATACTTCAAACACAGCAAGAAATGTCATCTCCCAGATGACAGAGGTTTATCTACTTAATCTCCTCTTTTCCTTGCATCTGAATGCAAGCGACTGGAATATACCCAATTACCTCTTGCCAGTCAGAATAAATTCCTCATTCCAACAACTTCAATCAGATTTTAAGAGGACATTTATAGTCCTTTTGTAGTATCAACATGGCTTCTGAACCTATAGAGCAGAGTGAAGCAGGACGGACCACAAACAACCACAAACTCCCACTTGTCATGCTGTCAGAGTGGGTGATTAAAAGATCCCAGGATAAAATTTGTTCTTTGATTTGAAACCTCTGAGTTCAATGGATGTGGCAGGGGCTGGAGTCAGCAGGACACTGTAGCAACAGTGTGACTATATTATTTCAGACAGGAAATCTTCATAACACCATCAGGTTTATAAGCCAGAAACTCCTAAATTTACACATGAAAGGCTTGTTTCTGGTGTTGTTACTACTTTCTTACAGGAGCTTTTTCCAGTCAATGATTTTTAAGACTGAACCAAATGTGTATGTGCATACCAAGCTCAAACCTTTTTCTTCACACAATATTATACTATCTACTGTTCAAAACTGCTAATATGATAGAAACCTACATTTATTGCCATCCTAAGAAATTTCCTACTGTCAGTCCAACACCACTTTGCTCAGTGAGTAATACCTCTTTAAGGGCTGACCAGGGTTTTTGTTTCATGTTTTCTAATGTTATTTTGCTCTCTTATCTTGTTTGCCTTCTGTTCATTGTTTTGAATCAGACATTCAAAATGTTTGAGTATTCAGTAAAACCGCACATGTTTTTCTTAGTAGTCTGAAAGTGCAGAAGCACTAACTCTGTCCCCCAGTCCCTGTGAAACATTAAACAACCAGACACGCGAGCAGGATTCTACACATGTTCCAGTTCTTAATGTACTACAAGACCATACACAAAATGTTCAGCTTTAAGTTTGCAGAAAAGAACAATTCTAAATCCCTTCTGTGAGGCTGTATAACAAAGCAATTTAAATGAAATTGAAATGAAACAAACTCCCCCCGCCCCCTCCTCGCCTTGTAGTTGAATCATGCCTGGAGGACAGTGCAGCCCATATTCAGCGGTTCACAAAAAATCCAAGTGTCACAATCTAGTATACTCACACCTTAAAATTCAGTTGACACCTGTTTAAAAGCTCATTGCTACTTGATTATAATACTAAGGTAATGACTAAAAGTTTTACCCCTTGCAGAATTAATTAACTTGATGTACATATTGGAAAAAATGGAAACCAACAAATGTAATCACTTAATGTTTCAGCTGGCATTATTTTTAACTTAATTTAGTTTCAACAAGCATATGAATCATTATTTACCTCAACTTTTTTGACTATAGAACACTTTTATGAGTCTGTCTTGAGTGGCTATTTTAGAGGAGAAAAATCTAGGCTGTAATTTCCCTTAATACTTCCCCGTATTTAAATAGCACCTTGGAACCAGTCAGATGAGATCACTGCCAAATTTCCAGTTGCTAGTGAATTCAACACAAATACAACAAATAGTTGCCAGACAGGGCAATATTCTGATACTTTTGGCAATAATAAACATGCGTATGAAGTTTTGGTATCAGGTTAGTCAGCGGTGGTGACAGAATGGAAATGGAATTTAAGACATTTCAACCTCAGCAGTAAGCTCCCTGCTGTCCCTGCAGTCACCTCCTGGTGAGCCATGCTGGGAAACAATGAATTCAGGAACAAAAGGACAACTACCAAAAGAAACTACTAAAAGAAACTTTTAACTCCTGCCCATAATCCCAGGGTTTGAGGAAAGTCACAGAGTGGAGCATAGCTGCATTTTGGCTGAAAGGTAAGGGAGGGCAGGGCAGAAACAAATTTGACCTGATCATACTGTCCTTTTTCAAGAAGGAAGCCAAGTGGGAGCGAAGTCTGGGCTGGGGGCAATGCTGTAGCTCTGTCCACCATGGTCCAAGCAGCTGCACTGAGGGACAACACCGGGGAGCACCGGTGGCAGCAGTCCTGGTGCGGCTGGGGAACCAACAGGTCCTGCTGCCCTGGCCCCAGGGAGCGAGGGAAAAGCTGGATGCAGACAAAGCCAGCTCTGGTCCTTGTCTACTTTTCTGAATCTTGTCTGTGGGATTGGATGGCACCAAGAAGGGCTCACTAAGTCCAGCAATGACTGAAATGAAAATTCAAATGTTCAGAATCCGTACTGTGGCATGATTATGTTACTTTGGCAAACTTTTTTTACATCAGGATTTCCTGTATTTCATAACACATTCAACAGTGAATATTGGCCAGTTGACAATAACCAAGGACTGCAACGAAAGACCAACTCCCAGCATGGTAAAACTGACAGCAGAATGCTTTGAGATGCCATGCAAAACCCTCTGCTGTTTAATGTATTTGTAATCTGGAAAGAAAAGAAAAAAAGGGAGAAAGAGGAATTCGAGGACAAAGCTACCTATGTAAGTTAGGCACTATGAAAGAAGGCTGTGAGAAAGTTGATTGAGATTTAAACCAGCTAAAGAAACAAGAAAAAAGATGGTAAATGAATGTCAGTGTCGGTAAATGCCAAGAAGTATACATTGGATGGAAAAACATAGAATTGAAAGACACTTGAGTATAACAGCTTCATGGTGTTAGATTGCATATGCACAGAAAAGTGAATACTGAAATACCTTTACAGAACGAGGGTGAGCTCCCCCTAGGGAGAACAAGTACTTTCTGCCATAAAAGGATGCTCCAGATTTAGAGCACCTGGAGATGAGCAGGACTGAACTATCCACATTTAATCACACATACAACCTATACTTTGGACAAGATTCAGTTACTTAAACGCAGGCACTGGTGTAATTTTAGATGCAGTAGGAAATCTTCCCTGGTGTCCAGTTGCAACCCAGAACATACAAGCCCTTTGCCATATATTACAGCTGCATGTGGCAGTCTTGGAAATACAAAGCCATTCAAATGGCACTGAGTTTAGATAGAAGTGAAGTTCTCTTCCTTGCTTTATTTTGAGTGCTGTTTAGCTCCCAGAAATCTCACTTTTGCCTAGACAAATTGTTATCCTCTCTGCTGCACAGTTGAAGAAATACTTATGATGCTATTTACAGTTCACAATGGAGAGCTGTGAAAATCAGCTTTCAGCTAATTACTATGTAGTAACTCTTTACCAGGTGTTTGTATGATCTCTGTTTGCTAGAAGACTATTAAGAGAGTTCATGATCTTGTCCTTATGGCATGTTTGAACTGCCTGTTTCATTTGACATCCCTGGCAAATAGGACATCCTCACAATATAATGTCATGTGTCTGCACAGCTGGCAACTGTGTGATGACAAAGAGCACAGAAATTTATCTAGGAAAATTATACAAACAAGCAAGAGGCTTAGGTAAGGGTGTTTTTGTTTTTGGTGTTTTTTTTTTTGGTTGTTTGTTTGTTTCCTGCATTTTTTTATTGCTAGCTGAGAGTAGACTTAAGCAGGTCATTCATATAACTGCAGTAGTTCACATTCAGGGAGGTATTTTCACAACTGTGAGGGCTCGATTTTCTTTTTTATCCTTAAAATAGAGCTTAAGTTCTGATTAAATTGCTTGGGGTCACCTGCGGTGCACACAATGTCGCATTAGTAAGTAAGCATTAGTAAACTCAAGAAATGTGTAGATGTGGTGCTTAGGGACATGGTTTAGTGAGTTAGGTGGTGTGGGTTGACGGTTGGACTTGATGATCCTTGAGGTCTTTTCCAACCTTAATGACTCTACGATTCTATGTTAAAAATAAGCACTGTTAGCTTTGTCTGGCCCTGCATTCGATCACTTGTTGAGGAACTGCACTGACCAACTTCTTTCTAATCCTCTGTATGGTTATGATGAATTAATCTAATACACCTGACATCCTCTTCCTTCAATGCAGTTAGTGGTATTTTCCATATTTACCTCTGGGATTTCATACTACTTATAGCACAGTAATACCCCAAATACATTGGGCAGTTTCCAGACATGTAGCCGACCATGCTCAGTTAGCTGGGCAACACACATCCTGACCGATCTAACTAACTATGAGCCAGCTGAGACAGTGGGAGGTGATGAATTAGTGAGAGACAAAGAAGTCTAATGATTGTTAAACTGTTATAACAATTTCACAAGCTTTCCAAATTCCTTTCTGAAGTAAAGCACCTCCTTAAACAATGTCCTTCTTCACCTGTTTAGCCTCACATAGCCTGTCCGTCTTCTCTTCTCTTTCTGGGCTCCTCCACCAGCTTAGCTGTCCTTCTCTGTGCTGGTGTCCTGCCTCACCACCCACCCACCTCGCACTGATGGGGCTGGACACAGACCATCTGTGAGTGGCCGGCCTCTTCTCCCAGCATGACTCCTCTCCTCTTTTATGACTCTGCTGTTAGATGTTTCCAGGTCTGCTTTTCCCATTCCTGCTGGCTTTCCCAGCCCAAATTGCACGAGCAGACCTCACTCCAGGGAGCATTCCCAGGCACCCTGCCAGGGGTACTCACTCCCTGTGAGACTGGTGAAGGGCTGCTGGGATTGAGGACCCCAGATTATGGGCTGGCTCTTGATCCCAGTGTAACATACTCTATCTGAAGGTCATGAGTTGGGAAGAGCCAGCAGCTCTGCCTAGGCTGTTCTCCTTATCCAGCTGGCACAAACCCCATCACTACTGGTGCAGTTTCTGCCTTCTAGACCTTGAAAATCCAAAACTTTTCTCTTATCAATCAGTGTTTATGTTTTGTAGTCTTGCAGGGTATGACATTTTTCTTTGATGAAGCAGATGGCTCACTCTGTTCTCCCCTTTGTTTATTATATCTTGACACCTGGTTCTTCCATTTTCATTTATGTGAGACACTTTTCTTCCTTGTGAGAGTTCAGAATCCAGATTCTTTTTTTAAAAAAAAATCTCAGTTTATCCACTTAGAAATATGAATGGGGAAGTTTCTTCCTTTAATTTTACTGCTTAAGGGTGAGATTTCCCCATTCGAAAAACTACATTATTTTGTTACATTGTAGCAAATTGCTGCAAGACTAGAACAAGGGACTAACCATGGGAAAACGTGGCAGTACTTTTTTGCACACGTACATTGTCTACAAATGATTTTAAGCATGCTTGAATATGTCTTGATATTTTCCAAAACTGACCATTCCTGCTACATTTCTGTGAAGGAGCAAATCACAGTATGAAAATTTGAGCCTTCCACACGCATCCTCATGACTCTCGTTTTAGTAGTCCAGTGACACACTGGCCAGTTGTTGTGGGTTAAGCAGAGGAGAGTTAATTTTTAGGTGTTATTGGCTGATCCTGGCTTGGGGCCTGGCTTGGGGCGGGTCCATCCTGAGGGAGACCCTGCCTTCCAAGCAGTTTCTTACAAAAAAATCACTTCCTGCACCCTGCTACCAAATCCTTGGAGGGGGGTGGGGGTAGCTCCTTAAGAGCCATTTAAAGAAACTGAGCCAACACCTTAACCCCTTCCTCGCCACCAGACAACCCATAACATACACCCCAGGATGCCATTGGCCTTCTTGGCCACGAGGGCACAGAGCTGGCTCATGGTGATCCTGCTGTCCCCCAGGACCCCCAGGTCTCTCTCCCCTACACTACTCTCCAACAGCTCAGTACCCAAGTTACACTGGAACCTGGAGTTGTTCTTGCCCAGATGCAAGACTCTACACTTGCTCTTGTTAAACTGCATTAAATTTTTCCCTGCCCAAATCTCCAGCCTGTCTAGGTCTCGCTGGATGGAAGCACAGCCTTCTGGCGTGTCAGCCATTCCTCCCAGTCTCATATCATCAGCAACCTTGCTGAGAGTGCACTCTACTCCCTCATCCAAGTCGTTGATGAATATATTGAATAGCATCGGTCCCAATACCAAACCCTGGGGGACTTCACTAGATATAGGCCTCCAACTAGACTCCATCCCATTCACCACAACTCTCTGGCTTCTTTTCTCCAGCCAGCTCACAATCCATCTCACTACCCTACCCTCCAGATCGCACTTCCTTAGTTTAGTTACAAGGATACAGTGGGAGACGGTGTCGAATGCTTTACTGAAATCGAGATAGACCACATCTACTGCTTTACCATCATCTGTCCACCTGGTAATGTCCTCATACAAGGCTATCAGGTTGGTCAAGCATGACTTCCCCTTGGTGAAGCCATGTTAACTGCCTTTTATAGAATCATATCATAGAATCATAGAATGGCCTGGGTTGAAAAAGACCATAGTGATCATCTAGTTTCAAGCCCCCCTCCCCCGCCATATGCAGGGCCACCAGCCACTAGACCAGGCTGCTCAGAGCCACATCCAGCCTGGCCTTGAATGCCTCCAGGGATGGGGCATCCACGACCTCCCTCTTAACCCTGATATGCCTAGGGACAGCATCAAGAATAAGTTGTTCCATCACCTTTCCAGGGATGGAGGTGAGGCTGAGTGGTCTATAGTTACCCGGGTCCTCCTTCTTGCCCTTTTTGAAGACTGGAGTGATATTCGCTTTCCTCCAGTCCTCAGGCACCTCCCCCGTTCCCCACGACTTGCCAAAGATGATTGAGAGTGGTCTAGCAATGACTTCCGCCATCTCCCTCAGCACCTGCAGGTGCATCCCATCAGGACCCATGGATTTATGGATGTCTAGATTACTTAACCGGTCCTCAACCCAGTCTTCATCTACCAGAGCAAACTCCTCCTTTATCCCGACTTCCTCTGGGGCTTCAGGGGTACGGGGCTTTCTCAGGACAGCCTCCATCAGTATAGACAGAGACAAAAAAGGCATTCAGTAACTCTGCCTTCTCTGTATCTTCTGTCACCAGAGCACCCACTTCATTCATCAGTGGGCCTGCATTGCCTCTGGTGTTAGCCTTATCTGCAATATATTTGAAGAAGCCCTTTCTATTATCCTTGACCCCTCTAGCAAGGTTTAATTCTAAGGAGGCCTCAGCTTTCCTAGTTGCCTCCCTACACCCTCTGACAACTTTCTTATATTCCTCCCAAGTGGCCAGCCCCTCCTTCCATGGTATGTAGACTCTCCTCTTGCACTTGAGTTTGCCCAGCAGATCCCTGTTTAATCATGCAGGTCTCCTGGCACCCTTTCTCGACTTCCTACCCATTGAGATGCTCTGATCTTGAGCTTGGAAGAAGCAGTCCTTGAACACTAACCAACTTTCTTGGGCCCCTTTACCTTCAAGTACCCTGTCCCACAGATTTCCCTTACCAATTGCTTGAAAAGGCCAAACTTGGCCCTACTGAAGTCCAGGGTTGCGATTCTGCTCGGTATTCTGTTACGGCCACATGAGATCCTGAACTCCACCACCTCATGGTCACTGCAACCAAGGCTGCCCTCAACCTTCACCGCTTCAACCAGACCCTCCTTATTTGTGAGAATAAGATCTATCAGCACTCCTCTCCTAGTTGGCTCGTCCACCATTTGCATCAGGAAGTTATCATCAGTGCACTGGAGAAACCTCCTGGACTGTGGATGGCTGGCTGAGTAGGCCTTCCAGTAGATATCAGGGTAGTTAAAATCCCCCACAATAACCAAGGCCTGTAATTGCGAGGCTGCTATCAGCTGCCTGTAGAAGGCCTCGTCGACTTCCTTGTCCTGATCCAATGGCCTGTAATAGACACCCATGACAGCATCACCCATGCCAGCCTGTCCCTTAATTCTCACCCACAAACTGTCAACTCGCTCGTCACCTACCCCTGGGCAGTACTCAATACATTGAAGTTGTTCTCTCACGTAAAGAGCAACTCTCCCCCCTCGCCTTGCTGGCCTGTCTTTCCTGAGAAGGGTATAACCACCCATAACTACATTCCAGTCGTGTGAGCTGTCCCACCACGTCTCTGTAATTGCCACCAGGTCATAATCTCCTGACCAAACACGGATTTCTAACTCCTCCTGCTTATTCCCCACGCTGCACGCATTTGTGTACAGGCATTTCAGGGAGCAAGCTGAGCATGCCAGCTTCACCCTAGGGGGGTGGGAGGACCCCCGGTCTTTATCAACACTAGAGTGATGCCCCACTGGTGCAAGCCCAGTTACAGCCCCATCCCCCTTCCAATCTAGTTTAAAGCTCTCTCAATGAGCCCTGCTAGCTCCTGCACTAGGATTCGTTTCCCCCTATGGGACAGACGAGTTCCATCCCTCGACAACAGGCCAGGGGCTGAGTAAACCGCCCCATGGTCAAAGAACCCAAAATTCCTGTCTCGACACCACTCCCTTAGCCAATTATTCATGACTTGTGTTTTCCTAGCCCACCCCATGTCTTTCACCTCCCCAGAAGGTGTATAACAGAACACCACTTGCACAGCCGCTCCTTGAACTATCCGCCCTAAACCCTTAAATCTCTTTTCATAGTCCGCAGGCTCCTCTGAGCGATTTAATCATTGCCCACTCGAACTATGAGTAACGGGTAGTAATCAGTGGGGTGAACCAGCTCCAGGAGTTTTCTAGTTATATCCCTGACCCGGGCGCCAGGGAGGCAGCACACTTCCCTGCGGCTCGGGTCCGGTCTGCAAATGGGCCCCTCCGTTCCTCTGAGAATGGAGTCGCCTACCACAAGCACCCTTCTTTCTTTCCTGGCAGAGGCAGTCTGAATGCGTGGAGTCGACTGCCTCGCCCTTGGAAACCTCTCAGGGGAACCTTCCTGTGCCTCCCCACCTACCTCCCCTTCAATGTCCAGTGCTGCAAACCTATTGCTCAGGGGGACCCGGGGCAGGCAGAGGGGGGGTTTGCCCACAACGCTGAGCAGGGACCCTCTCCCAACCCTCCCCATCCCTCAGTTCCCCCTCCTCTGCCCAACAGAGCAGGGCGTCCACCCCCAGTTGTGGGGTATCTCCCTGGTGCACTCCCAGGGAGTTACTCCACCAGTCGATCTCCCGCTCACAGTCCCTGATGGCCCTCAGTCTCTCCAGCTCATCTTTCAGCTCAGCCATCATGGTGAGCAGATCTTCCACCGTCTTGCACCTCACACAAACGGAATGTCCCCCATTCTCCCCCGGCAGAAGCAGGCTCTGGCACTCCCTACAGTTCTGAACAGGCCCTCTGTTTGGGTCGCCACAGACTTTTTGGGGCAAGCTCTCTGCCTGGTGGAGACCATGGCAAAAACAGCGGTCACAGACTGCTAACAGATAGGTGGGACTTGCAAGCGAGGAGGGCAGAATTCCTGTGCCCTGCCGCACAACCTCCCACACCCACCGCTGCAGCGCCTGGTCTTTAGTTCTTCCCTCCTTCTCAGAGGAACCCTGCCTGCTCGCTGTGCTCCTAGGGCCGCCTTGTGAGGCTTCTGCACCCGGCAAAACTTCAGAGTCCCACTACGCGAGCCGCCTCCTCTGCTGCTGCAGCCTGTTGCAGCCTGTTGCAGGTGGTGCCCCTGCGCTGCGTGCTCGCTGTGGGTGGAGAGCTAGCTCTCCCGACACAAATTTAAGGACTGGGGGGAGTGGGGGGTGGTCGCGGTTGCCCAGGCAACTCCTGTGCCACGTCAGCCTCTTGCAGGAGAGCTGGCAGCGGGATTCGGGTTATGCCACTGTCTTGGGTTTTTTCTATCGAAGGAATCTACCGAAAACCGCCCTGTACCTACCTCTCAATCAGTCGGTCTATCGGAGCTGGGACGGCTCCGAAGCAGCTGATCTCAGCGACAGAGATGCACATGCAGTGGCTTGGTGAGAGAGGCAGGCTTGCTAGCGTGGCTGCACGGCTGTGGTTAGATTACCTTTGGAGAGGTGGTGTGTCTGCTTGGCACTACTGTGTGCAGCGTGGATGGATGCTCTGGGAGAGGGCATAGTCTTCTTTGTAGAAATGGCTGGGAAACAGACATCAGCAAAGAAGGACAAATACTCAAGTTGAAAGAGAATGCTGGTGTAAGAACAAGTGGATGTGTTCATGCTAGAAATGATGCAAATATGTTTAATGGATAGAAGAATCAGGGTTTGGAACAGCCTTCCAGAACCAGTGGGAACAGCTATTGTCAAAATGAAACTTGATAAATTTAGGGGCAGGCATTATAGACTCCTGTAATAGCACAGGCCTGGACTGACGAACCCACGTGGTCACTTCAAGTCCTGTGCCTTCTATTCCTAATAATTCACGTTTTCCAAATACCTATAACTATCCAGTCATGTCAGAATTTCATAATGCTCTTCCTTCACTAACCTCCTGTGGCAGCAAGCTATGCAGTTTAATTATACATATTGTTCGATAAGAATGTATTTTACTGCTTTGCAGTATCCCATCATCCCATCAAATGTCCCTTTATTGTTGTAATTGATGGATAGAACAGAAATCCCATCCCTGTGCTGCTCTTCAGAACCTACATCTTTTTATGTTCTCTCTTTTTCATTCTCTTTGTAGGATATTTCCAAAGAAAAATTCTTTGGAAATTTTTGCCCTGTTTTCATGTAAGAGTTTCCTGTACCCTTGATCATTCCTATTTGAGATAAAAAAAGCACTTGTGAGATCAAAAGCAGTGTTACTGAGAGGTGAGTACCCTTGCTGTATTTAAATGAATGAAAGGACAATTTCTTAAGTAAATATATATAAGGTATAGCTTATCCTCCTTCTGAATCAGAAAAATACCAATTGTAGTATGAAAGCTATAGTCTGCTGCAAATTAATATGTTTCACAAAACATTGAAAGTCAGTTTTCTTTAACAAAATGACTAAGCCACACAAACTGAAAATAAGTTAAAATACAAAATTTTAATCAAGAGTTGATTTGGACTGCTTTGATTTCATTAATTCTGCTAACAACCCTGCTGTCCAGGAAGGAAGAAACCCCTGCAGCACTCCATGGCAATTGTAGGGGTGGGGTGGGCTGTCAGGCGCCCAGGCCGGCAGCTCTGCTACGCAGCTCAGGACATGCCTCCGTTGGCAGGTGAACACAAGCCTGATCCAGTGCCAAATTTGTGTTGCTGTCTTAGTGTGCAACGACTCAAGATTTGCAGCAGGACTGAGAAGGTGATTGTTATTAATCTATCCCTGTCTTGTCTAAATGGCTTCTGGCTCAGTGGCTTGTACTTGAGGAGGAAGCTGTGTGTAGCTTTTTGGCTGTCCATGCAGACCTACCTTGTATAAACTGGATATAAAGGACAGATTTCCCTTGTGAGGATAACCAAGCACCAGAGCAGCTTCCCCAGACTCCACTGGACAAATCCCTGAGTAACCAGGTCTGTTGGGGCTGTCCCAGCTTTGAGCAGAGGGTTGGACTAGAGACCTCCCAAGTCTCTTCCAGGCTGAATTACCCCATGATCCCATGATCTCAGTGTCTGCGGGATTTCTGTAACTAATTACCTACAGCCTTCTCCAGGAGCACTTGCAAGGTGGAGAAGGCAGTCGAGTCATGCCCCTTCTGTGTTTCCCCCTACCTCCTTTGGGCCTCCTCCTCCTTGGAAGATAGTGCATTATAAAAGTGACTACACTTCAGGTGAAAGCAACGAGGAAAAGCGAGAATATGTCCAGAAATTCTGTCTAAATGCTTCTATGTATGTCATAACTGCAGACATTTGGATTTTAAGTGTTTCTTTTCTTGCGTGGCATTCTTGAAGGGATGGGAGAAGCAGACAGCTCTGCATGAGCTACTCATGGTCTGAGGTATCAGCTGTGGACAGGATATATAATGGGTGCATGTGGCTTGGGAAACATCCAAATATAGCCCCCACAGTAATGTGACTTAGGCGTGAACTGAATGTGGGATGCTAATGACTGGAATTTGATTGTACACATCACCACTGGACAAAGTAATTAACCGGTTGAGAATTGTACAATGGACATACAATAAAAGGTAATAACAACATGTGACACAGCATAATGGACATAATCAAACACTTGTAAGGGGAAACCAGGGTCACGATTGAAGACAGTTCATCATTTGGAGTGACTCAAAATGTTGGATGGATGGGATCCTGCAAGGTACAGGTGGGACACCAGTCCCAGTGTTAAATGTCTTCTCTACTGCTCCAGAAAGGAAGTCTGTGAGTGAAGTGTTCATCTGAGTCTTGTGGCTGGCCAGAAGGTGGTTAAGCCTCATGTTTGGAAAAGATGGGTGAGAAATAAAGTCCATGGCAGCCTGGGCCCTGGAGAGCTAACAGTCCCTGCAGAGAGATACAGCTACTGTGGGACAGAGCGGCCAAAGGGATAAGTAGGGCTGTGAGGAGCAGGCAAGCTACATATTTGATTTCAGGTAAGAGCTGCAAGACTGGATCCTGCAAGGACTGGAAAACATGTACAGCTGTCTCACTGTATGGCTCTGAAAATTCGGGAAGGCGGGTGGTGACTTCTACCTCTCTTCAGTTCTGCAGGAGGACAGTGAAGTGCTGGTTTAATTTGTTTATTCTACAGTGACATTTGGAAATCTTTGCTCCTTTATTTCAACCATAGGTGGCTTTTATCAGATTGATCTGGATTTCAGTTTCAGTACCGAACTGTGCTTTCCTGTTGTATGTAAGTGCTGCCTTTACGTTAACTTTGGAGGTTGATTGAGAATAACACAGCAAATGTGTTTAATGAACCATTGTGTTTCAGTGTTGACTAGAAGCTGTTATCTTACATGAGGCAAAAATATGTGCACAGGACAAGTGTAGCAGTCAAGATAAAAGACTCCGTAAAAACTTTCCTGAGTCCTGAAAGTCTCCTCTAAAATTGCCTCTAGCTGGTAGTGTAAGATATCCTGCATAAGCTATCATTTTAATAACTTTAATGAAATATATTCAAAGAATAAAATAATCAAGGAAGCATATACTTTTCATTTAGGCCTGGGATTGATTTTCACATCAGTATGAGGAAAGAGCTAAGTGAAAGGCATGTGACTGCACAAGTGAAACAGAAACAGCACTGATATCTTAGCTCATAAGGTCGTTCACCTAAAATCTTCAAACAGTTGGCTCAAAGCCTAAAGAGAACAGAAGTTTAAGTATAGATGAGTTGTCTGGAAATCTTTGTTGTCTTTAGCACAGATTGTGTAGATAGAAGAAAAAAAAAAGAAAAAGAAGGGGTCGAGTAATATTGTTCTTTCAGACAGTGAGAATTTGTATTTCCCTCCTTTGGATTGAATGCATATAGCCAGATCTTCTCCACAACTCTCTAGGCTTTTTATCTTGATTATAAGAGTTTTCCATGTGATTAGGAGAATTATTATGAAGTTTAAGGATAGATGGTATTTTTCAGAAATGCAAAATTCCTGGAATCAAATGACTTGGGAGAATCTCAGCTTTTTATGTCTAAAGTTTTCTGAGATAATGATTGAGGAGAAAAGCTTGTGACAATAAAGAGAAAAAAGAAAGGCATAAAACCCGAACAATAACAAAGAAGAGTTTCAAATAGAATTATTCTGTTTTGGACTTTTCCCCCCCTCTCCTTAGCCTGTTTGGTAACATGTACTACAACATCCCTGACAATTATCTGCTGTCAATTTAATATCCTGCAATTCTGGAGCTCTACAGAGAGATTCCAATGAGAGACACCTATGGAAACATCACCTGCTGATTAAATAGCTTAACAACACAAACCTGTACTTTTAACAAACTTCAAGCTATTTAACTCTCAGTCTTGCAAATCGATGTAAAACATACATCGTAGCATCCGTACGAACCTAAGAATGAAGCAGAAGGGTGCCAGAGGAATGCTTTAACATTATTTTTCCATATTCCTGTAACAACATAGGACCCAGTTCGCCAGCAGGAGGTCTTGCTCCTGGTGACTCCCGCACAGATAAAGGCAAGCCGCCGGAGGGAGAGGCGCGGCTCCCGGGGTGGGGGGGCAGCGGGGGTCTCCCGGGGCAGGTCCTACCCGTGGCTGCCACAAGATGGCGCCAGGCTGCAGCAGAAGCCCGGCCTCGCGGGCGGGAGGGCGCGCGGGGCTGCGGCTCGCGCAGGGAAGTTCTCTCTTTTCCTCAGAACAGAGCCCGGGCCCTCAGGCGCACCTTCCAGGCTGTGACAGGCCGCGTTTGTGCGACAATCTACAAAAGCTTTTTGGGTTTTACACTTCTCAGCTTTTTTTTTCTTTCCTGAATTATCCAAATTAATTGCTCCTCTCCTGCATGGAAACTGAAAGGAGCCAGAGCCTTGGAAACAGATCACAAAGACACTCTGTTACACAAATCGGCTTCTTAAGTGCTGTCTCCATCAGGCAGCTGATACTTTATTCTACTTGCCACCTACATTTACCACTGATATAATTTTTCACTTCAAAAATAATATGCACACTGCTGCATATGCAAATACATTCAGTGCGTTTATGAAGTGCAGCAAACTCTTCGGTTATATTCAACAGCAAGAATAGCCTCAGGGTCAGAGGCAGGGTGGGCCATTGTGATGAGTAGATACTTCCATTATCTAAGTTAATAAAAAAGAGAAAGGAACTGCCAAAACCCCGAAGAACTGCACATGGTCATTTTTCCTTTTATTAAAACTCTATTTTCTGATGATGTATCTTGGCACTATAAATTTGTTGACCTCTTCTCTGCAATGTGGCTTCTTTGTATGGCACTGACAGCACACCTGATGGCTGATGTGAGTCAAAGGCAGACATTTCGGTGCAAGGATGATCTTGCAAAGAAGCCCCGTGTCCCTCACACTCTTTGTCAGCCAGCTTACCGTCTACTCCCTTTCCACAACATTCATCCAAGGCAGGGGAGAAGAGACTGGGTCATAGGAAGAACTGTGGCTGGAGGAGCCCCAGCACTCTCCATCCTTCAGTGTGCAGTTGTGGGCTTGTACATCTGCCCACCACTCTTCAACCTACAGCGAGCCACAGCTCTCTACAGTAGCTTCAGAGCAAACTTCTGGTAGCTTATGTCGACTAGTGGCAGGATTAAAGGAAAGTTTTCTGCCAAACCTCTACTTCCACATTTAGTGGAACTAGATCCACAAAACATTGGGTGAAACAAAGTGAAACAGAACTAATTGTTTCATTGTGATGGGTTAGCCCTTGGCTGGGGGCCAATCCACACACCTCCGCTCACACAGTTCCCGCCCCCACCCAATAATAGGGGAGGAAATTAAAGGGGTAAATGGAAAAGGTTCTGACTGGGCAGGACCAGCCCGATTGGCAGATCCTCTAGTGTTGACTAGCTAAGTGGCTTTTGCTAAATGTGTATCCCAGCTTTTGGGGTAAAGGAAAAAAAGACTTGTGGGTTGAGATAAGGACAATTTAATAACTAAACTACAAAACTAAACTACAATAATATTGAAAATAATACTATATACAAATATACAAATGAGTAGTACACAGTGGTACTGCCCCCCCCACCCGATGACCAAAGGCCTAGCCAGCTCCCGGCCAATGACCCCGGAGGAGGGAGAGAATGAGTGATACACAATGATACTGCCCCCCCATCCGATGACGAAAGGCTCAGCCTGTTGCCGGCTAGCGATCCTAGAATTACACTCACGATTCCCCCAGATGGGGGGGTGCACCACTCCTGGAGGCACTCACGGAACGGAGATAACAGTCTGAGCATCCCAGACCAAGAGCTGACTGGAGTGGGGGGGAAAACGACCACCTGGCCCCATCTAACGATCCCCCGGAGAGGGAGGGTCCCGAAACTCTCGGAACGGAGTTAACAGTCTGAGCGTCCCAGACCGAGAGCTGGCCGGAGTGTGTGTGTGGGGGGAAAGTCCTTGGGAGGGTGAATGCAGGCACCTGAAGCGAGATGATCTGGAGCCCAAGGGGAGCAAAAGAGAGCAATCCTTCCGGGAGTCCTTACCTATATACTGGGAATGACGTGCATGTTATGGAATAGATTATTGGCTGTTCTGAGTTTCAGTCTTAACATAAGAGCGAATCCTAGGCTAGCAACTGGCTGTCCTTCTTCCCTGGTCTGCTGTCCTTGGCAGCAGCACAAAACATTGTTCTTGTCAGCTCCTCCTGAGCATAAATCCAAAACATAGCTTCTTGCTAGCTATTTATGAAGAAGAGAGAAAAAAAAAAGTTAACTCTTTGCTTAACCCAGGACATTCATTTAAAAGAGAATACATATCATAGTTAAATATATCTATGAACAAACACCGGATTTTTTAACTTTAACGCTGTTGCAGTTTCTCTTTCCCAGTAGCTGGAGGTATTACTCATACCTGCTACAAGTAGTTAGTAAGAGAAGATTTGCTCTAGACAGTACAGAAAGTGGCATAAAAAGGCTTGCACAGGCTCTCTATGCCATACACCCTATTTACCAAAAGGCTGGGAGAACCACAGCTAAAAGGAATGATCAGTAGTTACCACCCACCAACACCCTCTGAGCTACCCTTTTTTAATTCACAAAAACTGCCTGTCAATTAGTCTGTCATCTTAATCACCTCTCTGATTAAATCTATTTAAAAATTCACACATAATTCCCTCCATGTCATTTTACTGGAAACCAAAGAATTTATGAACCTTTCAAAGCTGCAGTCTTTGAATTTCCCTTAGATGGGCTATCACTGACAAGAAAACATCCCAAGTGGTTATTTCTGCACATTGCGATCTGTCTCAGTGATTCCAAGAGGAAAATATTCAGAACCAGTTCCAGGTCTCCTGCAGGTGACTTCCAGCCGAACCCATCTTAAACAAGTAATAAATGTGGATGGCTTTGAAGCACATTTGTAGCACATTTGAAGCACCAATTATTACTGAAAGGGCAAAATTTAGAAGCAGTTATTGGTAATGTTAAACATAGTTATATTTTATCTAATTTTTTACTCTTACTCAACTATCGGTGATTTTGATCAGACTCAGCCACTGACTATCCTTCTGTTCTCTTCCAAAATTTGCTGCAGGTTCTGCTTTAAAGACCATTGCTGTGATCTGAGGAGTAGTAGGTCATAGCTGCCTGAAGGTGCTCCTTGATCAAAGTCAGGAGACTGCATGTTTACCTTTCTGTTTTACCCCTGAGTCAGAATAATAGCATTTACTGGCTTCCACACGAACTCCAAGTTTGGTTTCTTTTCTTCAAAAGGCTGACTATTTATAATGCAACACAATGTCATAACAAAGTACAACATGGCACGGGATATTATATTTGAATATAAAGACATATGCCCCGGGTCAATAGAAGCTATGAATTTTTCTATTTGCTTTTGAATAACTGCAATTGCTTTTTTACGTATTATTTAACAAATCACTAAATGTGGGGTGTGCACACAGAGTTCCTTATGCTAACTGCAGAAAAGATATAATGAAGGTTGTGTTTGTTTTAGAGAAGTGGCTGAGATACTCTGTGAAAGAAATGTGTTGTAACTTTTATACTTACTTAAAATAAGACATATTTGTGGCTTCCAGTCTAACAAGCTTAGCATGTTCAAAACATTTAATCCTGATTTGTATTTGAGTTGCCACTTTCCCCAGCTATTTATCCTGATCCTCATGAGCTGTCAGGGATGGCCAAGAAGCCATCCTCCTGGAGGATATAAGCAAGGTTTTCCTCTGAGCCAAGAGCTCTGGGGTGCATAGGAATGAAGCAGGCTCTGTTCTCCCCTTGCAGATGCACAATGCTCCTGGATGTCAACGACCTGGTGAGAAAAAGTCGTGAACTTTCTCCAGAGCCCTGAGACACCTGGCCAGCTCCTTCAACCTTTTCAGTGAGGCCCTTTAAGCTAAAGAATTTGTTTATAGTAATATTTGTCCCTTGCAGGCATTTTCCTGGGGCGGTCTCTCTCATACTTCTGCTCATTTGATTAGTTTCCATAGTGACACTTATTTGTAGAGTTTAGAGTTGCTCATAGCAGGTTTCTGTAAATGCCAGATGCATGCATGCCATGTTAATAAGACAAAGTCCGTCCTGTTTCTTTCCCTTTGGTGCTCTGATTTTGCTCTACAGTTGGGAGCATCCCTGGGAAAAAAAGAAGGGGGTGGGAGGCTCCCCTGGATTCAAGATCCAGAGTCTGTTAGCTTATTATTCTGGATGGTATTTTTGACTGGACTCATTCTGTCTGAATCGCAGTGGCAGCCTCTGAAGGACTGTCTGTCTGCATGAACTATTATGCAAGCTGGGGAAACCTTCCATTACAGCAAGGCCTTTAGACTGCTGCTTCATTTAACATGCAGAATTACATAAAAAAAGCAATTCACTTGAGTGGTGCCTTGTAGGTTGCCTTTTATCGCAGGTTGAAGTAGGAATTTGCTTTTCTTCTAGGGAAGTTACTACTATTTTAAAAATAGGAAAGTGCTAAAATCAGATGCAATCTCATGTATGCACACACATCTTACCTGCATGCCTGCCTGTGGAAGCGGTAAATAAATATCTGCAATAAGTGAGTAAAAGGAGATTTTCATACTGACAAGTGTAATTTCAGGCACATGGTTATTTAAAAAATGTTGATTCTTTGCAGCAATCACAACAAATTCATAGTAGACTGGAAGAGAGTTACAGAAAAAAGAAGCTATTATGTATGAGCCACAGAGAGGTATCCGCGCCAGACAGGCATCCTCACAGGACAGCTTCTGGAATTTAGATAATAGGTCAGTGCATATATTTTTTCTACTTTTGGGGAAGAATAGGTAGAGGGAAAACTAGATTTGACAAGGATTTTGTAATACTGTGTATTAGTTCTCTGAGGTTTCTTGCAGAGACTTTGAGCCTTTCATGTTAATTTGACACATTTTTTTTCTGCAAGACACTGAAAGGTGGTTTGAGCCGCTGACATTTGTGCATAAACATAAAGCAACAAACAACTGGAGGAGTTCCTAATAGCATCTGGCCAGAGCAAAGACAAGTAACAGCACTCCCAGGAGACCAGAAGTAGGATTCTGCTCTTGTATAGTAGAGAAAATAAAGAACAGACTCTCTGAAGCCACAGAAATTAAATTGGGACAAATGTGATGAGAGTCCAGCTGGACTCTGGCCCTGGAATTCACAAGCAGTCTTGAATGTACTGCTGAGGCAGAGCCAGAGGAAATGGGGCATGTTGTGGAGGGACACTCCTGACCTACACAAGGTAAGTGCAAACTTTCCTCAGCAGCCTTTAACTCTCAGTAATGTAAAAGAAGATTTATTAATTTTATTAAGAAAACTCAATAAAAAATAATACAAAATAAATATTAAAAGCTGTTGATTATTTAAAGAAAAGTGAAAATAAGATACAAAACCTGTTTCTTCAGCAGCATTTTAAGGAAAAAAAAATAATTGTAGAGTGAGAGCTAAAATTTTAAAATCTGTATTCCCTGTGTTTTATAAATTCAGATTTACAAAACAGTAAACCTCCATGATGCCAGTATGAGATAATTTTTAACAGTTAGGCTACTGTGTCCTGTATCAGACTCAGCATTGGAAGGATGACATTAAATTGTGAATTCCACATGATGCCATCAGCCTTCAGGAACACTACAGAGAGGAGGAGAAAGATGTCCTCAAAAGCATCTCATGCTACTCAATAGGATTAATGGGATCTACTGGGAAAGCTTCAGCTCTGTCTCAGTGAGCCAGATGGTGGCTGCAGGTGAAATCTTTCCAAGAAATCAAATTAGATTTCCCTTGAATATCACTATGAGTCTAAGAACAGTGCTCTATTTAGGTTGCCTAATATCTCAATTTAAAGAATATTTATGAACCATTTTATTTTGTGGAAGCCCTTAGAAATTTGGGAGGGAGAAAGTCCTGTGACTAGAGAAGCACATTATCTTTGCCCTATGGACTTCCATTCAGATTTGATTAGGAGGTTAAGCCTGACAGGAAGGAAATGATGATTTTTTTTAGTTGCGTAGTCAACCAGATAATGGCAGTATGTCAAAAACAACATGTAAAGATGAAAAATCTTGTCTAAGTCTGATTCTGCACCAGCATGAAGCCAAGTGTCACTGAGAACAGATGGCCTCTCTGGAAGCAGGAGGGACAGTAAGGCCAAGCTCCTTGGACCCATCCATCCTCCAGATAAGGGGTGTGTGTGCCCAGGCTTGTGTCAGGACTGAGTGGTTGTGGTTGTGCTGGGGCAGCGATTGCTGCGTGGTAGCTTTGGCAGACAGGCAATGTGCTGTAGAGCAAAACACTGGTTTGAAAGTTGGGAGGTACTCACTTGAAATCCCAGCTCCAGCTCCAAAACAGGCTGTAACTACAGAGATTTAGTTCATTTTACCCATTTGTGCTATCAAAGCAGTAATGTTCTTATCCTGGGATGGAGATTCTACATTTGTGAGGCACAAAGAAATGTGAGCAGTGTAATAAAGGCCTTGAGGAAACAAGTAACTGCATTAATTGCTGGCATTGAGTGGATCACTGGGAAGAAATATGCTCTACTAATTAAAAGATAAAGGATAAAAATATCAAATGCCTTCCTCATTATATGAGCATCAGTCAGAGGGATGAGAGGAGGCAGCAAACAGTAATGATACACATACGTAGGCTGACAGTGCCTATAACCATAGGTTATGAATCTGCTCGTTTCCTTTTGTTTCCCAAGGAAGTGAGACTTATGTGAGTGTGTTGTCAGGCTGTCCACCCATTAGTCTTTCTATAATTTCCCCCCAGTAAGTTTTGAATTTGGATAAATTCAATCAAATCTGACAGGAAAGCAAGAAGTCCCAAAGTTATGAAGACCTGTGCCTGGGCAAAAAATAGAGTCCTTATGATTGTCCAGATTTTAGCAAGGACTGCAATGGGAACTTGAGAGCTACTTTTTCAGTGTAGTTTGACATCTAGCATATCAGCACATGCATGGATGTGTTGCAGTCACTGCACGTGCTGCCTCTTGGCTAGCAGGTATTTTACAGACATGAGAAAAAGACGAAAGTAACATACACGGGGCTTTACAGAATATGGAGGAGAACTGAAAGCGCTGCAGAGAGGTCACAGTTATTTTAGTGGGGTCTACTGAGGCAGGACACACATCTCTGGGAGACCAGACATCACTAGATCTGGGACTGTTCACGGATTTCCAGACAAGGGGTTCATCTAGACAGAGAATACAGATTTAGGAGAAGGTTTTATTGACATTCAAAACTGCAAAGGCAACATTATTATTTTTCAAAGTATTTTGGCATTCATATCTATTGACTGATTCATGCTTATTGACTGATTCCATGGGCTAAGCCTGCATTTGCTCTATTGCAGTGGAGAGACGATTCAAACTGCTCAAGTCTATCAAGGTCAAAACCTTGTTCTTGTATGAAACCATTCACAATCTGAAAATCTGATTCTGTCTATAGATATGTAAAAATATTCCTTTATAAGTCTGATCTCTTCCACGCTGAAGACAAAAGAAAGGCTTCTACTGACTTCATGGACAGGTAGAAATGTTGTTTTAGAGTGAAATATACTAAATAAATATCTGACAGTCACTGAAAAAGATTTGTAAAGTCAAACTTGGAGTAGAACTCCCATGGTTGCAGAAGAAATCACAGCTGTAGTGATCTTGGCAGTAAATCTCCAGGAGCAGTAGACAGGCCACAGCTATTGGGTGTACAGGTAATGCTCTTGGTAGGTCTACTGGTGAGAAAGGTGTTTTTTCCACCTTTTTTTTTTTTAAGAGAAGTGTTAATGGACAAACAGAAATTAATACAATAATTTTGATACCATTAACTTACTGTGTGCCACTGATTTTACAAACATCCCTCAAAAACAGCCCACTACCTGATTTTTTTAAAACATAAATCGATTCTACACTGGCACTTAGGAACAAGTCAAAACTCTTATGTTCACAGGTCAGCTTCTGTAGGAAATATTTTAAAAAGCTATCTCAGAAACCACTGTCTATTAGGTATTCAGCAAATAATCCATATTTGTAAGGTAGGTACTGGCTTAACATTTTTTGTAACATAATTATTTTACATAATACGTTTATGTTCAAATTATCTCATTGTTTCCCTTGAAAGCAATTAGCCATTGCAGAAACAGAAAATTGCTTATCTTTCACACGTTCAGGCCATAGGCAGTTTGTTCACCACAAGATGAATTGATATCCAAAAAAACAGGGTTGATTCTCACGTAATTTA
The DNA here is from genome assembly GCA_011057875.1 of Pterocles orientalis. NCBI lineage: Eukaryota > Metazoa > Chordata > Aves > Pterocliformes > Pteroclidae > Pterocles > Pterocles orientalis. The sequence continues at coordinate 539,872 of WKFP01014267.1, forward strand.
ATTGTACCTTTTGTAACAGGTCTAGATATATCTAGGAGGTTACAGAAAGTTTTGTCTCTGTGGTCATATCTTACCTCTTCCCATCTACTCAGTATCAGTTGACTCATTTCTTGTGAGTCTTGGTTGCTTCTTATCTGCTTGTTGTGTTACAAGCATTTATACAATGATATCCTGTGATGAAGTTAATCTTATTGCTTAATAATTAAATAGGAATTTACTTCATCACTGTGACCTGGATAAAAAATGCATTCTAATGCATTTTGGCATTCAAAATGCCATTATGAAAGAGGAGTGAACTGAACAGTATATTAAACCCAAACTTAGTGTTTGGCAGCATGCCATTTATCCACGCTGCTAGGGACAGATATTGAAGGGGCTTTATAGACACTAGATAGGTCCCAAAAAAGTATTCATCCCATAGGTTTGGACCTCCAAGCCTCCTGCCTCCCTCATTACCACCAGCTGGTTTATGACCCTCTAGAGCAGAAAACAGACCACACTGTCTCTTTTCTGAGCTTGAACTCATCAGCTGATGCAGCATCTAATGATTTAAATGCGGTGTACATGCCAATACCATGCAGAGATATAAGAGCTGCCTTTGAACTAAACCTGCTGGGGTAGCAAAACTAACTGTATTAAATCATCCCCCTCAGAGTGCCTTGCAGCTTTGCTTTTCCTGTCTGAATGAGCTCGCCCGGGTAAAACTGCCCTACGTTGTGATGAGTACACCGATTACTTATCCCTCTCCACTAGCTTAGTTCATCTTGCATCCCCCTGTTCAGTATAGAGTCTGTGCAGTTTCTTCTCTGCACACAATCTAAAAATCAAGCACCTATTCTAATCCTGGTTTCTATGCACCTTCTGCATCTTTAGATCTCATGCCACGACTGACAATGCTGGACCTTTTGTTTATATGCATTAACATTTCAGTATAACACTGTGTAACATCTAAGAATTTTAGCTTAGTTTAATAATTTTCTTTTGTGTAAGACTCACAGTAATTTTCCAGGCTGCCGCCACCCTCCAAAGAAAAACAAACATCAACATTCAAAGTATTTATTTTCCTCCTTGAAAACTTAAATTATAGTCCCAGTTGTAGAATCTTCAAATCTATAAGTTTTCTCCTCAGGCATTTAAACAGAGCAAACGTTTTATTCAAGGGCAAATAGTGGTTAAACAATTTTGGGCTTATCTAGCAATTAAAAATTCTGTAGTAAACCAGTCAGAGCTACAAAATAAAGCTCAGAGACCTAGAAGAGTATTGGAACAATACCAGAAACAGCACCAAAAGGAAGCCCATAAAAATGGATGTATCTGGAAAACTTTGTTATAAAGCATTGTAAGTTTTGAATATTTATTTCCTGATTCTTCTTGAATGATTTCTTCTCATAGTAAACTGTTCCAGAAAAAATATTAATACTGATGCACACACTCCACTCAGGTAATATTCAAGGTGTCTGTCTGAAGTTTCCGTGTCCTCTCACCTGGTCTTTATCACACTTTGCAGTGTTTGTGCCTACAAATTTAGGCATCGATGATAAAACCTGATGTCCAACAAAAAAGCTGGTCAGGAAATTGTTAATGACTCTAGATTTCATAGCAATTAGAGAAAGGATTAAGGGATTAATATGTGCTAATCTTGCTATCTATGAGGTCCTGAAGCTGTAAAACTTTAATGTGAAGCTAAAATGGGACAATGTCTGAGGCTGAACTCACACTTCATAATAAACTCTAGGCAATAGTAACATAACACTTCATTTTGTCCCCTTCATTTTAGTCACTAATTACAAATCCTTCAAAGAAAAAAATATACTATGCAGTGTATAGCGTGAGGCATGGGTTCCTAGATCTTTATGCTGTGCTGTGTATGTCCTCTGCAGTTACTGGCTGCCCTCAGGGACAGACTTACCAGAATCTGAAAACACAAATGGTAGAAAAGAAGTAAATTCTGTGGAAATATGAAAACTTAATTTTAAATCAGTTCAGAATAAGAAAAATTTCTCTATACTTGATTACAACTTTTCTATTTATGCAATTCATATAGATATTACCCTCTATTGCTGAATTCTTAGTATTACAAATTAATGAATCAGAGCATGAAATGAACAAATACACAAGAAATATAAAAAATTGCTTATTTTTGTTTTCTTTTTTTTGGTATCTGTAAAACACAAATACTCAACCTAGAGGACTAAAAAATAATTACAAAATTAAAAATAAATCAAACTGAAACTATTGCAGTTTTAGAATCCCGGGATTGCAGTGTCTGGGGTTTTAATAAAGAAGACAATAGCATGTTGCTCAAAAAAATGTTTTCTTGTGAAGAATAAACACATTACCTTTAATTTCAGCTATTTTATAGGTATTTCCTAGCAGTGGACTATCTATAAGCAATTTTCTTGTGTTGCAGAGGTGCTGTCCTTTCTCATGAATTTGATCTCAATTATCCTGTGAGTGAAAAACAAATGAGCGCAGCCCACTCAAATGCCTTGTGAGTGGAGGTGGCACACCCAGTATTCCCGGTCCCTTTGTGAGGGCCTGCTGTTGGCTCCCCACGTGGGATAGGAAGGGGACTTTACTGAGATGAGGGCAGGAACTGGAGGCATTTAAGGAGCCCTGTGAAGAATACAGTCCCCCAGCTCCAGTGGTGGCCAGTGCTGGCTTTCCCACATGTCCCAGTCTTGGGTAGGGCATGTGGGAGGAATAAGGAAGCTGATCTGGAATTTGATCACTGCTTCTCTGTACAGACACCTGCTTTAAATTCTGAAGGGATGTATAGTCCTTAGCATTTTTAACGCGTACCACACAGTGATTTGCTTGCTTCAGGGAGACTTCACCACTTACAGCTATTTTGCACAATCAGAGCAATTTAGAGGGAACACTGATGAAAAAAGAAACCTCTTAGCTACGCCTTTTTTTCATCACTAGATGCATTATTTATCATGGCAGAACCTATTCAATTTTGGAACAAATCTTTAAAATTCTTAATCTAATTTTCTATTGATTTAGTTTAAAACTAGTTTCTTTTATAAGTATTTTTCACAGAAATGTCCTCTTGTTCCTTTCTGGACTTTTATATCAACATGAGCTGCTGATTCAGCTGGTCGTGGTAATGTTACCAACATTTGCAAGTGAAATATGGATCACATATCTCCAGATGCAGCAAAAAGATGCATATGCTTGTTCAAATGCGATTTTTAAGTACACTTATCTGTAAATGTTAAAGCCCACAAATTTCACTGGGATGCTAAATGGTGACTGACCTCATCAGATGAAAGAGGCTGATGATGTGGGAGCAGAGAGAACTGTTCCCACAAAACTGTGAAGCAACTCTGTAGAGAGACTATTGCAACAATTTCTGAAGGCTAACACACTTCTGGAGGGTTTCCATGGGTTGGTGAGAATTCCCCAGCCCTGAACCTCTCATGCCCTCTGCCTGCTGCTGGGAAAGAGACCTGCACAGCTGGGTGACCACCTGCAGGTCCCCAGGACTCAGAGGACTGGAGATTCCACCGGAAGCCTAACAAGGCAGGTGACAACCTTACAAAATCTTCTGCATTTACCTTAAAACAAAAAATCGAAATCTTGCATTCCTGTTGGGAACTCCAATTAAAAAAATTAGTTTCACTTGGAGACAGTTGTTAGAATTAGGTAATGGGCTCTGCTGGATCAATGGGTTACCGGTCTTTCAAGAGATCAGACCTGAAGCAAGAAATAAATGCTTTCAAAGGAATTGTAATGAATTTATTAGCATTTTCTTCAGGTTCTATTAAAAACTTCCAGATGGAGGTCTCTCAGACATGGGCCAGTGAATTGTTACAGCAAGGAGAAGCTCATGCTTTAAAGAATGTGCTCCAGTTATGCAGCTGGCAGGATCTGGGACAACTTTTCACTGCTGCAGTGAAGGGTAGTGCTTTGGCCACCCTGAAAGATCTGAGAAGAGGAATCACTGACAAATCCTTGTGGCTGGTTAGCAAGCTACGTAATGAGCTACTTATCTTTGCTCTCCAGGTTCTTCATAGTTTACCTCTACACTATCATTTCTACCAGACTGCATATCCACCTTTGACAAATCTACTGCCTTTGTGGGCCACTTTGTTAAATTTCGGAACAAAGCTTCTCTGTTCTTTCTCTCTTGCTGGAATGAAGCTCACATAGATACTCACAAGGTCAACTTTTCTTTTCAAAACTTTCCTTTCCAGCAATGTCTAAGAACATACGTTAGTCTCTGTGCATAGGCGTGGGAATTATCGCAGTTATCAACACAATCTCATTCTGTTTTTTTATTTCTCTTATGTCTTTACCTACTTCTTGTCCTTTGCCTTAGACTGACAAGTATCTACGAAATTGAATGTCTTCTGATTTTGTATTTGTCTGGAAACTCATAAACCGGGAATTGGATCAGTAAATAGCATGAATATGTTCTGTAGTAACAAATGTAAGCATCTGGGGAGGTAGTCCCCTTGTGATGTGTCACATCTTGTGACTGAATTTTCTGAACTTTGCCAGTCTGAAGATCAGCTCAGAACTAAACTACAGTGTTTTGTTGACTTCTTTATATTCAAACTTTCCTAATCCTTGTTTTAACCATAATTCTCAGGATTATTTGTCCCTTAAAAAATTCTGCAGGCTGTCTGCAGCAATCATTTAGATCTTTCCTCAAAGGCAGAGAAATCTGCTTAGACCTAATTCTTCCTTAAAATGGGGAACTAATGAGCACCCACAGTCCTTCTGGATTTAACATATGCAACTCTGTCTCTATTGGGAGATGGGTTCCCTAACTACACCTTTCCAGATGAAATACCTGTGCCTGCAGAGGCTCTTCCTCTGTGTTTTCATGGTTTTTGTATTGGTATTCGTATTTGTCTTCAAGTCATCTGGCCTCCTAAATTTCTCAGCCAAGCTGAGTGGCCCATGCAGAGCTCTCCCCATGTCCCTGCCATCTCTGGAGGAGAATTGGCATCTCTTCAAGTTCTCCGTTCAAAGCAGGCAATCCAGCCTGCCCAAACATCTAGGTACAGCCACGAGCCCTGAATGTCTGTGATCGGCAATGGGCAAACTTTGCTGGCTACCGAGCTCAAGAACAAACTTGTGCTGTTCATATTCATGATTGCTCTGCACAATTTCTCAGACCAGAGTAAGATATACTTCTAGCTTTCAGTCTAGGAACAAGAATATTTTTTTCAACAAAGCCTTCTTTAAAAACCACTTTATAACTTGCTGTGGTAGTGTTTATGTCCAGTGCAACATCTTATCAAGCCGTGATGAATACCCCTGCCTCTCTGCATCTTGCCTACTGAGAATGTTTTACCCAACCCTTCAGTGCACGTATTCCTGATTTGTTAGAACTGGACAGGATTTATGCACTCTACCACCATCTGGGTGGCTGTAGTTACATGGTTTTTGGAGGAGTGTCTGACACAAGAGCTCTCCTGGTGCTAGCAGTGACATTCTGAAAGTCTACAGGTGCTGCAAAAAATGAAGTGCTCGCATTAATTTCAGTCCAATTACTCTGAAACTAGCACTAACCCTCTTAGTCCCACTCCTTGATGAGCACCCATCAGAGTCCTGGTGAAACGATGACCCCTCCTTTTCAGGGGCAAATGCAGCCCTGACTGGTGATCTGAGCCCCTGTGTTGAGGCACCGCATCTGTACTGGCTCACATGAAAGAGATGCTAACAGTCAGGAGAGGAAAGAAAACACAAACATGCACATTCACCTGGCTGCAACACAACAGTGTAGCCTCCCTGTGGCTCTTTAAGAGCCAGGGAGAACCTGCAGCACTGTTCAGTGCTATGGGAGCCACCAGTGTTGCATTGGGGTAGGTGAAATGGAGCCAAAGCCAGGGGCTAAATTCTTTCCAGCCTCCCCCTGGAAGTCTGTACTTATATTTCAATCTTCAGAAAATGTACAACAGCACAAGTTATTAATATGCAGATTCAGCACAGGCACTATTATGTAAGCATGTGCTCTCTTCCCTCTAACCTAAATTTTACTTACAGAGAAAATATCGAAGACTTGCAGGTCCATATGAAAGTAACATCGAAGCCTCTTCGGCCATCGAATCCTCACCAGGTTTTTGCCAGCCCTCTTAATGGATTAAGACCCTCAATTTCATCTTTCTTTCCATTCTTTGGACATTCTTTTTCTGTCCTGATTGCTACAGAGCTACTCAGAAGAGATCTTATTCTGTTACAACTTCCTAGTCCTCTTCCATCATCCTTAAAGCTTCCCTTCAGGATTACTGAGATCTAATGAATTTTTCAAATTTGCCATCAACTTGACATGCAGACTCAGAAATGTGATTCTTGCTGCTCAGCCACCCCTTGCAGTCAACTTCAACTTACTGTGTAAGTAAGATAGTCCTATTCACATTTATAAGACTCGATAATTCTGCAACACAGCTTCTGTGCAGTATGCGACAGTTCCTCTTAGCAAATTACTGATTCAGTCTACATGGAAACATTCAGTGATACAGAGAATTTATAAAATCAGTCAGAGTTTACAGGCTTACATAGATAGATTTCCTGGTGTCAAAAAAATACTAAGAAAAGGATAATAATTTTTCTTACTGATTTATTCAGAAGATAATGATTTTTTACAATTATTAAAAAACAGTTCCTATGAGGCAGCGTTTAGATCTCATTAGTTTTTCAAAGACTTCCAATAAGTATGAGAGACCATGGAAGTGGAAACCAATATATCACACTATAAGTCTGTCTTTGGGCAGTCAATTCAGCATTCTGTTTGGAGCATGTACCATGGCAATTTTGCATCCATGGAGAAATGTGTTTGCTAGATTGCAAATAACAGGCAGATCAGTTCAAATTCTTGGAACAACAAATTGGTTCTGCACCCACCATATTCATTATTTTTTCTGTGAAAAAGCCTTGTCACAAATTTTGTGTAGTTATTTTCTTAGAACTAACTTTGTTCAATAAAAGGATAGGGTCAGCTTTTTTTTTTTTCCTTTTTTGCCATTATTTGCCTATACTGGACTGTAGTGTTTACTGTATTTTAGACAGAGGATTTTCCATATTAGATAAGTTGTTCCAATCTCTGAATTTACTGATGAAGCTAATGCTTCTTCCAGGCAGATAAAAGGAAAAAACAAAAGAAAATCTCCTGCCTCGCTTTCACCTGAATTCCAAACCAATGTTTTAATTTATTAAGGAAAAGAGCTTTAAATATCCCAGTAAAATCAAACAGTAAATAAAATATGGTCACACATTTTCTACTAAGCACATATTTAGCGTACTTAAATATATGTATCCTCAGATTACTCAGGACATCTTATGCAGAGAGCATTAATAATTTTGGGGAGAGGTAAATAAATTAATTCAAGATCCATTATGGACCTTCTATGCCAAATAGCACTATTGCTACTATTTCTACTTACATAGAGAGGGTACTCAATGAACGTTGTCTTCTATCAGCCTTTCCTTTGGGTAAATGCTTTCTGTTCTTTTGTGAAAGAGCAATCTAAAATACTAACCATCCTTGAGATGTTAAGTAGTGTTCCAATCTGTCACTAAAGTGGTGATGCTGAGAAGTAGTAAACCTGCAATTTTCAAAGTTGAATGGTGCATAGAAAAAAATCCTTAATTATAAGCAGACATTCATTATCTTCAGTGAACGCTGGAAGCTGCTGGAGTACTTTAAATGTGAACTACTATAGTTAAAACAGAAAAGTCACAACATTTACAGTATTTTTTCTTCTAAATAAGATGTTTTCATCTTTTCCAGGAAGACACCCACTTAAAAAGTCTCTTTACACTTAATAAAGCTTCTAGAAATGTAAATATACATTTAAAATCACCTAAGTAACCTTGCCACTGTCTCCTTACAACTAAAAAAAATAAAACAAAGCAAAATATAGGACTGAAAAAAAAGCCAGTAGCCAATTACTCCTTTCTTCAAACACCTGATATCTTCATGGCTTCGGTGAATTGGAAAATTGTGAAGCTATCTACCTGAAACTCTGTATGACTTGTTTACAAACTAGTTTGCTTTCAGGCTCTTCCAATATCCAGATGGAATTTCACTTACCTTTATATCAGTACATCCAAATACTGATGTCTTCTTAAATAATTAGATGAAGTCTTTTGAAAAGAAGACAATGTAATTCTCAATTACTTTCCCATTCATTACATAAGAGATGCTCACAGTCTTAATTCCAACTTAGACCTTCTTTTTCTTGAGAAATTCCTTTGCCAATGTCAGAACTGCTCATTGTTAAAGGCCGCTGTAAACTTTGCAAGGCAGGATCCTCCTTCTGCCCAGATTTTCTTTCCTGTCCCCTCAGACTCCTGCCCTGCTGATGGGGCTCTTTGCTCTCCTCTGGTATGTTCTAGGTGCACTGCTGGCTCATTCACAACACAAAAAGCACACAAAATGCAAAGGAAACTCCCTTCCATGTAAAGCCAGGTGGATGTTCAGACACAGTTAACATGGAGAAACCCCCTAATCAAATAATTGGGCTGAAAGGTACTTTAAAAGGTTGACCAGCCCCAAGTTCTTGTCTCAAGGCAGGATCAGTATTATCTGTACAGTTCTTGATACAAATTTAGAACAAATTTAGGTTGGAAGGGACCTCAAGGGGTTGCCTCATTCAGCTTCTCACCCAACATGGGCTAACATCAGCACTGGCTAATCAATTTTTAATTCCCAGTAAAGCTGGAGACTCTATCACCCCCCTTCTCCCCCAAGCAGTTTATTCCAGGGCTTTACTTCCCCACTCATAAATTCTTCTTAATATCTAATCTGGATTTAATTAATTAATAATAAACCAAAAAGTTTATGACCTTTTCTGTCTTGGTCCAAGAAAAACCTGTTGACAGGAGAGGAAAACAAATCTGTTTTCAGTGCTGTAAGAACAGCCAGCTCCACATACTGTAGTCCAAAGCTTGCCAGGCTTAGACCTGAGTTCTCATTATCATTAGTCCTCATTATTTTGTAACAAATATATTTTAATTTCACACAGTCTTTTGTACTGGAAATTTCTGTTCTTTTTTACTAACAATATAACTGTATATTTTAGCTCTATAAGTCTTGTTTTTTATTATTATTATTATTATTATTATTATTATTATTAGTATTATTATTATGTTTAGGGGTTATGTTACCTAAAAGAAACATGTGGTGTGTGTTTCAGGCAGTTGGGTACGTTAGCAGAAGGTCTTGACTTATGTTTGGAACAGTTTGCAGGTTAGTTGATAAGAATGGCAAAAAAGAACAAAGAGAAATTTCATGTCAGTTATTATATGTAATTATGAGGATATACTTGACAAATTTTGGTATAATTTGAGAACCTGACAGCTTGTGGGTTTTCTGTTCTATCATTAGTTGAGTGGATTAATTTTACAACTGTAACTCATATGCAAATGAGTTCTTTCCTTAATGATTTTTCACTTCCCGGATCATGAAGAACTTTTCAGAGTGTTGTGTTAGAAAAATTATACCTAGTAACAGGAGCATATTTGAGTTGAAACAAATTAAATGCAACAAACTTTTGAGTACAGATTTCCTGATATTTTTTTCTTTTTTCTTATCATTGTGCTTGACGTTGAATTGTGATTTTTTCTTCTAAAAATAGGGTAGTGATCTCAGTAATTACTGAGTAGGACTGCATAAGACGCTGGATCTGTCACACCAGTCACTTTCCCACTGCAGAGGCACTCAGAAGTTACGAGGAGGAGGACAAAGGCATGAGTTAAAAATACCTCATGGACTAAGTGACTGATCTGGTGCTAAAACGATCTTGATGTCAGAGCTGGCCATACTACCTACACCAGGTTAGATATGCACAGGTGCAATTTCAGTTTTGCTTATGAGAAAAGTTTTCCGGTAGGATATAACATTTGATCTGCAGTGCAACCTTGCCTTATTCAACTGGATTTATGCAGAGTAGATGTACTACAGGGCAGTATCCAGGACGATATTTATACATGGACCTCAATATTCTTTGCAGTTGGAATACAGAGTAAGCGCAGGAAATGAGCCAAGCACTGATCCAGAAAAGCCTAGAAAAGATGGCAATCTTTTCTTCTGCTTAAGAGTCAGGCACAATATGTGTTGTGGCCCTAAGTATGTGAACTGAGGCACCATTTCTGGATAGTAATCAGAGGGGCGTGTATTTACTACACCAAAAAAGCATCAACGTCATGTTGACATTTTCCTCTTGAAGTAACTTGGTAACATCAAAGTGGGGCAGTTTACTACTTTCTATGTTTTGTTTGAAAGTTTTCCCATAGTACGATTTCCAAGGTGATGCACTATTTAAAATGCTTTCTGCCAGCATGAAGAATTTGTTTTTACCAAGAACCTCTTTGAAAGCTGACTTGGAGTGGTTAAAACCTATTTATCAGGATTTTATGGATAAACAGTTCTAGAGTTTAGTTCAGTAAAACAGGATGTGAAATGGCCCCCAGAAATCCAGCCTCTCTTTCATCAGAGGGTTAACTATGATTAGGAGAAAAATAATAGTTACACATAATATTGTCTCAGTAGCTTCCTGTCCACTTGCACCAACCAGTGCTTTGAAAGGAGCTAATGACATTTAAAATTGGTGTGTGGTGCCAGCACGTAACCAACCACACTGTTTTCTGTTTATGCTGAACCTCCTCCTTAGTGCAAATTAAATAGTCTATTGTATTTAAGCTCTAATCTAGCACATACGGATGTTAGCAGGAGTCTTTCAGTTCGTTTCAACGTGTTGGACCAAGCCCAATCAGACTAGCAAATTATGTCAACAGTTCTTTGGTCTGAAGATTTTCCTCAGGAGGGAGTCTTGGGCTGGTGTCCCCAGATAAAGTCAACCTCTACATCTACGTTACTGGTCACAAGAGCTATCCTATGAGTCCTTGCAGAACAGAAGACAAGGCCGTTCATAGCCTTTGCCTCACTTTTTTGCTTCTCATTTGTGATTCTCCATAAAAAGACAGTCCTATCTGATATTTGTCATTATTTACTGTCTCTTAGCAGAGGGAAGGCAGAAGGCAGAAAATCAGGTTCAGCCTGGCTCAGATGGCTACAAGGTTGTCATCCCGTCCTAGCTCCGTTTTTAGGTTAGAAGTGCACATGGGCCTGTGGTAGGGATAGGGAGGTAATTAAACTAGATGGGAGAATGTGCTTAAATCGGGTCATGGTAGGAGGATTCTCTCCTGCTTGCCCCGATGATGCCATCCTGGTAAACCTGCTGGCTCTGCACTGTGTTTCTCTGTACCACCTAACAGACAGGAGCTTCTAAGGAAAAAATAGGATCAGGTGCACCAACGTGCATGGTCAGAGGCTCAGGGCATGCCACTGTGCTGTCATCACAGACTGACATAGTTGGTTTTGAGGCAGATGCAAGTTGATGGCCACCAGTGGCTTTGTAGCCAGCTAACAGTGTCAGAGCAAGGGAGACGGAAAACTGGGGAAGATCAGGTGCTTTAGCCACACTGGTTAATTTGGAAAGCTCTCTTAGAAAGATTGGGGCTGTTATTTCAGGGCTGCAGTGCTAATCCTTCATAAGAGAGTCCTCTGCTCTGTGGTAGGAGATGGGGATGCTACCGGCTGCCAGGTGATGCCTCACACAACTGCTGCTGCTGGTACGGATGAGTCACTCTGGGGACTTTCAGGGACTCTGAAAACCAAATCCGCTGGAGTTTTCCCTCCTTCCCTTGATGGACCAGATCTCATGATAATGTGAAACACACTCTGCTGCCAAGCCAACACAACAGTTAGAGGATTTGGTCTGGAGCTTACAGCAGGGGCAGGTGCGGACACAACAAAATCCTTATGGCTTTTATAATGTGAATTAAATAAATGAAACATTCTGTACAATGTAATTTCATAATAATTTCCTCTGTGGTGTGTTCCAAAACTGTATCCTTCACACCGCAATACAATCACTGCTTGCCACAATGTAACTTTAGAACCATTTAACCATGCTGTTTTCCTTTATTTATGGTTCAGTAGTCAGAGGAAAATTAACTGGTATCTCTGCAGTGTTACCAATATTTGTGCTCTGCTTAATGCTCCACATAATAATTGCATTTTCTAAGATAACATTTACGATAATTCATAGGAAGCTGCCAGGGAAAAATGAGAACTTCACACTGAAAATCCTCAATTACGTGTTAGAAAATTTAATTTGTGTGAAATGTTGCTCTCCATTTACTTCTTGAGACTAAAGCTAATGTGCTAGCTGTAATTCTAAAGCTAGAAGGAAAAAAAGTTAAGTAGTCCCTTTTTGAAGTTCCTCTTTGTTTTGTATATGCCTTTGTACCGTATCTAAGAAGAAACTCCTCCAGAAAGCAACACTACTGAGAATCTTCCTCAAGGTCTAAAGAATTCAGATGAACATCTAGCTGAATAATTGCTATGGTTTTGTTTCTTCTCTTCTAATTTTTCAGTAATGAGCAAGTACAGAGATCTGATGAAAAGAAAGACACAAATCTTTTTCATGACAGCAGCATTGGGCGTGTTATTCTCTGTTGTCCATTGCGGAGATGAAATACATACAAATAATAGGTTCAGACTAAAGAGAATACATAGATTTTATAAAGTGCCTGTATGTACAAAACAATTTACATTCATAGCATAACTATATCAGTCAAAAGAGTCAAGCTGTTTAAAAAACTTGCAATGGATTATTAATTTTCTAATGCAGTTATATTTGATTTAAAATAAGCAAATAGAAGATTAAATTATGTATTTTCCCATCCAAGGCTCATATAACCCCATATGATAGCTCGGTGTTTAGGAAGATGGTTCAAAGCAGACTTTGTTCTGGGCCCAGTTAAGAAGCCTATGAAAACACACATGGAAAGATATTGCAGAGAGGAGACTTTGCTTCTGAAGTTGCTATCCCTGAAGCAGCAGTGCACCAAGCCACAAATGGCGCCCTTCAGGTCACCAGGACACCCACACGGTGGTGAGGGTAAGGGCTGGGTCTCTGCCTTGCCTTTTGCTCACAACCTTTCAATCATTTGAAGCTCTGTTGTTTAAAAAATTCAGGTACAAGGCAGAACTCACAGACACATCCTTAAATTGTCTGAGCTGAGCTTAAAGTGAGATAGGCGTTGCTAAACTTATTGTTTGTTCTGCTTTTAGCAGTTTTTCTCCAAGTATGTTGAGGAAGGTGACTATTCCTCAATCCTGTCTCCTACTTTACTGGCATGTTCTGCAGTGTTGGGACTAGGAACAGTGCTGCAGAAGCCAATGTTTTTGTTGTTGTTGCTGGGAGAAGACTATCACCAGTCATTGTCCTGCTCACCTAAGCTTGTAATGTTTCTGAACTGTGTTTTTTCCCTTATTTATCGATTAATATTTAGAACATTTATAACATTTAATTTAATGGCCTTGGAGCTCACAGTATCTGTGTTCAAAACAGAAGACTTAAAAAGTAACATAAATTGCAAAAATACTAAAATTGAATTATGAAGAGATTTTACTTTTTACTTTCTGGAAAGGGATTTTGCTAATATTTCCCAGAATTCCCCATGAATCTATCCCTCTTTCAGCAACCTGGCCATGCTGGACTGCACATCCTCCTCCCCTCTTGTTCCCTGATGCCCCACGGCAGTGGCAGCTGTTTGGCTGCAGACCAGGCCATCCAGCTGTGTCTGGTGTGTGGGCCTAGAGGAAGGGAGAGGAGCTGTGGCGCAGCGTTGCAACTGAGTGTGATACAGGTCGAGCCACAGGGGAGATGATAGGTTGGGAGACAAATGTGTGAGGCTCCCTCTCAATGTGTGAGATTTGACAGGTCTGCACTGTGAAGGCTATGATTTTAAAATCATGCTAGGAGAGTTGGAAATACAGTTTCCTCTGAAGCCCAGAGTCAGGCTTGTTAATGATTCTGTATCTTTATCACAAGAAGCTGTTTCTTTCGGCAATGGAGGGAGTGTATTCCCTACAGTACTTCCAGGCCATCTACAGAGCAAGTGTATTTAGTTACTCTGAACTGGTCATGTAACCTTTTGAAACATTAAATGCAAGAATCTGGTCCAATCACAGCCCAACCCTTCCTGTATTTCACTATGTTGTTCAGTTTAAAAACGGAAACCTTATTTTAAAAAGATTTATAGACCAAGTTCCATCTAGGTGAACTGTTTATTTAGGCAGGAAGCTACTCAGCTACTATTTCTGGAAATAATGGGAAAGTAGTTGCATAGACAAGAGTATGAATAATACCATTGTTGTCATTTTATTCAAAGCTACCGCAACCCTCTCATTAGGTTTTAAAATTCAGTTTAGAACCCTAATTCTATCTCTAAATTCCTATTTTGTTCTCAGCCTAAATATAGGTTAGTGAATATCCACAATTAACAAATAATCTTTTATTTCCATTTCATCTTCATACGCAAAACCAAGTAGCTTTATATTTTTACTCAACACAGCAAATAAAAAGTGATGGCTACTAAAACAGAATGAATAATTAACATTTTGTCCTTCTACAGCTGACAGTGCAGCATACAGCCTTTGGACTGTGTTGGATTGGTCTGTGGTGGTAAAGTTTTTGAAAATCTCTTTGGATTAGGATTAACCAACTAGTTTTGATTCTTGACACAGGGTAGTAAAGTTGATTGAAGACAATCTTCTCCTTCAGCTTCTTCAAGAGGTCAGATCATGGCTTTTCACTCCTGTATCAATTACTTGTGCATGAAAATTAATTCCTTTATCAAAAAAATATACAGACCTTTTATCTGCCCTAATTGTTCTTTCTTCTTGTTTTCACTCCTGCAAAACATGGTAGGAATCTCTAATTCTGACTAGAAAGGGAGGAAAAACATCTGATAAAAAAAATTCCCAACACATTCAACAATATATATAACATAAACAGCTTTGCTCCATTTATGTGTCTGGAACATCCTCTGAGCTTTAACTGCATTGAAAAATTACAGAGACTGCTAACAGAGAGAAGGGAAATATACTAATAATGTATATTTCTTCTAAGCACTGTCACTGAACATGGAAATTCGATTTGAAAGCTTCCAGATTTCAGACTACTTTCTATGGGAACACTGTTCTGGGTTCTGCAAGTTTCTCACCTTGGTCTGCAAACGGAATGATACACTGAATGGTTGAACTGAGGCACTGGGACCAGCTAGCTCTGGCAGCAAGGAACACAGCTCTGCCTGTGCTCTGCCTGCACCTGTGTACATTGTTCATTCTGCCCAAACTATACCTGTGCAAGTTTAATGTGTAGGGTGCACAGTCACCCCAGCCTCTGATGTTAAATATGTTACTGAGCCAGAAGTCATGTTGACTGTTTCTAGACTCCCAAATCACAGAAGACACAATTTACAAAATATTGGATGTATGGTTACAGTTTCCTTGTTGTGCTTATTTGCCTCCATCTCTGGATATGTCAGCTAAAAAAGCTAACACTCAACCATGCTCTGCCAAATTCCCAAAACACTCTGTGTATTGCTATGCACAGAACTCTACCTGCTTTGTGCACCTGAATTCTAGAGTGCATATGCCTCACTGATGCCAGCTGCTTTTTCTGAAACCCATTAATAAGGGAAAATCCTGACCCTATGCATAAAGCAACAGAAATGTCCATTGCAACTTTAATACTGAGAGAACAGAAGCTCCTTCTTCTAGACAATTCTGTAGTCATGCTGACTCTTCATTAGTACTTTTAAATATATCTGTTAAGCATATAGCTATTGTGGAATGCAGTATTCAGTTTGCATGCTTTTTGGGTGAAGAAGGGAGATCCTAAGAAGAGAAAACACTGCTAGTTACTGACAAAGCATTTCTGTAGTTCGTCCTTGCACTATTAGATTAATTTGAATAGCTAAAGATTACCTAATTCTAGAAACACATATTGAGATTCCACTGCAGAGATTGTTTGGATCATATTACAGAAAAGAATACAGTCTAACCATTGCTGGTTTTGTTCTGGTTTTGGTAGAAAAACATTTACTTTTGGTTTTAGCTTTTCTAAAGCTGAAGTTGAAAAAAGTTTTCCATATGAAGAAAACAAATTATTCTTTCACAGTAGAGAACTTAAAAGCACATTTCTCTACCAGCACCCTGGGTAGCTCTAAACAAGGTCATATTAAAGTTGCATTGTTCCTATTTGAAATGCAACTATACAATTTCTTCTTTAATGTGGTTAAATGTAAGTTCAAACAGTAAGGGTCAAAAATGGATGGGCAACTTCCATGCCAGCCAATACAGGTTTAATGTTTTTCCTTCCTACATAATTAAGGATAGCCACAGAGTTTTGCAAAACCTCTTTCAGTATTATTTATCTGTATTGCAGTACTGCTCAGAGGCTTCATCTGCAATTCTCAACGCAGTACCTTAACCATGAGATCATCCTTCCGCTTAAATATATAATAACCTGTTATCTGCTTGAGCTTAGACACAAACCTTATGAGCTGGTTACAGCAGCAAGATCATATTTTGTGCACATTACCTTAATCTGTTAGTTATTCCACCTGTAAAAAGAACCTATTTGGTGTTAAAAATCAGTGAAATACACCAAACATTATTTTTACAACAGTCCTTCAGAGTATAAGAACATATTGTCATATTTATTCCAGAAAAATGACTAAACTATGATACTGTAAGTGGAGCACCAGCTGTTAATCAAGGCACACTACATTCAGCATTTTTTTCCCACAAAATCTAATTAAATGAATACATACCTGAACGAAAGAAAGCCACATTCTTTGCTGTGAAGAAGACTGATCACTATGCTTATACGAACTCCTATTTTGTCCAATAGGGCTTTATAAATCCATAACATTTAGAGCAGACTCCATTTGTAGAAACTTGGGTGAAAAGATGACGTCTTCATGTGATCACAGAAGGCAGCAAGCATGTTCTCTGAGCTTTTAGGTACAGCCTGAGACACACACAGTGAGCTGTGAGACAGAAACCTTTGCTTTCTGGCTATGCTTAGAAGTTCACTTGATGGCTCCAACAGGTCTTAACCACAGCCATGGGAGATGAGTTACAAGGAGCCTACTTTATGGGAGAGCTGAGGAAGTTCATGAGGAAACTTGAAATGGAGATCCCTATGACCATAGAAACAAGGCTGTATGGGTCATCTCAAGATGTTTTCAAGTCACTTTCAATAACATAAGGTAACTTTCTAGTTTAACAGTTTTGAAACTTTTCTGTCTCAGGAAAAATTAAGTATCAATGTGTGAAACCACATACCAACTGTCAAGATAATTTTTTTCACGTTTATCATCCAAATGAACTGAAAGGAGCCCTGAAAACCTTCCTCTCACATAAATGAATAAAAATGCAGTTGGTGAGGGTATTAACCCACAGAAACAGGAACGTCAGTAATCACCATTTTACCCAGTCATAATACTTCTAACGCTATAACACTGCTGCCCCAAAAGATCTTTCTCACTTGGACCACTTCAGGTATGCTGAAAAAAATGTAGTTGCAGGTGTTGCTGATTTGCATTGCTCAGCTAAACACCCACTTTGCAATGATCTAGGCTAAATAAACAGCCCTGAAATGTAAGTATAATAGCCTAAAATCTTGGGATGCAACTTATAACTTGCCAATACATACCACCCGGGAACCAGTGCTGGATCCCATCTAGAGGTCCACCACCTACTATCTCCATGCTCACGGCAACAGTTCTTCAGCTAGAGTGTAAAGTCTTTGTCCTTCTGTGCTTTATAGTCTTTGGTTTACACTCTCTTAGTCAGTGACATAGCTAGGTTGCTGTATTTTGCTTTGCTGGACTTTGCATCATTACTCAGAAAAATGAAAGACTACTGATGAGTAACATTTCACTGCTTTCTCACAGTCACGTCTGAAGTGGATTTTTCTCTCCTGCTGGTTTCTATAGAGCAAAAGAGCCTGTTTTTCACTACAGTAGCACTAGAAAAAATGCTGTGGCTGATGAGGAAAGAGCCCTGTGCTGTGGAAATGAAGATTGTGATTCAGACACTATTTTCCTCCTTTGTGGAGAAAACAAATAAAAGTTAATAAAAGGATCCTGAAATAATGATAAATGTTGGAAAGCTTTTATACTGCCAAAACACTCAATTTAGATATAACTGCAGGTGCTTCTATTGATTTTATTATTCCATTTTTAGTGTTGATATTTTTGTTAATAAAAGAATAAGGTGGGATATTTCATTGCAGCACTGAGACTGAGAGTAATATCCAAATGATTTTTGTCTGCTCACTGAGGAGAAGGTTCTGAATGTGATTTTAATAAACTGGAACTTCCAGGAATGAAGCCTCTATCTTGAGGATTTTGTATCAGAGGTTTGAGGGAGCTGTATGCCTCTAGCTACTTCTAACAGGCTACAGGACCCTTTTGTCCATAAGCCATCAGGTTGAATCTAAGCTAAGAAAGAAATAAGTCAGCTAAGCAAGAATTTTCTTTTCCATATAAGTAACCATTCACTGCCCTCTATCTGAGAATAATTTCGCTGGGTCTTCATCCCAGTTCCTACTGCAGACTCGCCACTCCATACCTGTGAGATTGCTTACCTATGTGCCAGGCCTACCTCAACTCAGATGTGATCTTAGATCGATCTGCAAATACAGGAGCACAGAACATTGAGTTACCATGTGTTCAAATTGCCTTTACCAACACACTCAGATGCCTGTCACTCAGAGTTCCTTGAATAAAAGCCATTGTTCACCGCCAGTCAGACCTTCCAACAGAAAGTGTAAAGTAATCTGTACAGCACAGAGGCAGCAGATTATGAGACTCACTGCACTGGCACTGCAGGGTGCCTATGCTGTCTGAGGAATCTTAGACTGAGGCCAAACTGGTCTTCGGGTATTTGTGAAAAATTATCATGCTATTGTCAGTGATGAATAGTGAGAAGACAAATCTTAAATTCCAGATGAAAACGAATTTGTTTAACAGTAAAAAAAAAAATAATCTGTTACAGGATTTTTGAGAATTGCAAATTGCTAGCCCTGGCCCTGACACGGACCAGCCTGCAGGCGTGGAAAGGGAGCTGGTCAGCAGTTTGTCTATTTGCTACTGCAATGAGACAGCCAAAATAGACAATAAGCATTTCCAGGACTGCCTACAAATCTGCTTTCCTGTTGCTTGCAGCACAGGCAGCAACTCAACATTATGAGTTTCATTGGGTGCCAGATGTTTATGTCTAGATGAGGAAGAAAAAGCTCTACACTTTCCATCATACACTATTTAAAGCCTGATTAGGTATTTCTCATTTAATCATATATATTATTAATTTCAATGAAATAACTTTTTCTCCCCACGCCTTTAACCAGCCAGTACATAGAAGCTGGGTTGCTAAGGAAGAATTATAGCCAAGTATTCCTGTTTAACTGATTGCATTCTGATTACTTAATAACACCCAAGTATGTGCAGAATTTGTCCTTGCAGTGCACCACACCGAGCGCTGCACTACTGAAAAAACACTCGGAAAAGACTGTGCTGCACCGGCTTGAGCACTTTTCTCTCCGTGGTTTATATTCAGGTAGTTAAACAAGTCCACAGCTAAGGAAAATCCATGACTTCTCGCTGTACTGTTCCCGCAGCACTACTGAGCGAGCCAAAAATGAAGGGCAGAAGCCTGCTCTCAGGAGCGGAATTTGCCATTCTGGCCGAGACCTGCTTGCCCCGCGGGACCGCTGGCGTGCCGCGGAAAGGCAGCAGCGCCGAGCCTGAAAACTCATCGGGATACAAAACTGGAGGAACGGGTGGACGTTCCTCACCCGCTCACCGGCATCGCGGGGCTGCGTGAACCCGCCGCGCAGCTGAGGCCCGCACCGCCGGGCCCCCCGCACCGCCCCGCCCGGCAGGTGTCCGCCGGAGCACGGCCAGGCCTGGGGCCTAACTTCGGGCTTCGGCCGAGCTCCCCAGCGGCCCCAGCAGCGCTCCCTCAGCGGGTCTCGGGCAGGTGCGCTCGGGAAGCGCCCACGGCCCGCCCCGTCCCCGCAGAGGAGGGCGGCCCCCTCGGGGCGGCTGCGGCGCGGGGTTCGCCCTCCCCTTCATCCCTCCCCTCGCTGCGGGCCGCGCCGCGTCGGTGGGCTTGGCTTGGCTTGCGGCTGCGGCGCGGGGCTCGGCGTGAGTCACCCAGCCCGCGGCACGGGAAGCCGAGCGCGCAGGCACACGGAGGAGGCGGCGGGGGCGGGCGGCGGCGAGCGGGCGGGGGCGACAGGCACCGGCTCTCTGCCCGCCCACTCACACATGCTGCCGAGCCGCAGCCAGCTGGAGCGCCGCTTCCTCCCCAGCTGCCGCTGATGCCCTGCTCGCCCGCCGGCAGCCGCTGAGGAGCCCCCGGCGTCCCCGCCCAGGCAGGGGATGGTAGATCGGCCGCCCGGAGCCCCCTCCAGCCCAGCCCGCCGCACAGCAGCCTCGGCCGCCGCCGCCCGCGGGAGCCGCCGCCTGAGAGGAGCCGCAAAATGAACCCCCAGTGCGCCCGCTGTGGCAAAGTGGTCTATCCCACCGAGAAAGTCAACTGCCTGGACAAGGTGCTGGGGCGCGGGCGAGCGGGCGGGGACGGCGCCTCCCGGGCGTACCCACCCTGCGCCCCGCTCCCCTTGGCTCCGCCGGGGCAGGCAGGGCCGGGCCGGGCCGGCGGGGGAGCGGGGGGACCGGCAGGTGGCAAATGCCGCGGCTCGGGGCTGCCGCTGCGCCGGCATCCGCGCCGCCACCGCCGCCGGCCGGCGACAGGCGCCGTGTCACCGCGCTGGCGCAGGGCGGGGGGCGAGCGGGGGCCGCGGCGGGCAGCAGAGACCCCGGAGGTGCCCGCGCAGGGAGGGACGGCGCCGGCGCCCCCGCGGCACCCGGAGGGATGAAGTTGTAGGCGGCCTCCGCCCGGCTGTAGCTGCCGGTGCTTCCCCGAGCTGGGGCGGCTTCGGCTGTCCCCTGCACGACGGCCGCCGCGGAGGGGCCGGTGGCCGGGCAGCGGGGTGGCGACAGTCCCGTCCCTCGGGGGTATCATAGCGGTGATGCGGGTTGTCGCCGGGCGCGGTCGGTCCGTCAGTAACGGCGCTGAAGCTGTGGCAGATGCGCCCAACTAACGGCCCTGGAAAGGCGAGGAGGTAGGAGCCGCCGGAGGAAAATACCGTATTACGTGCTAAATTTAGTGTCTGTTCAGTGTACTAAAAAGCCAGCCATCACATTAGTTGGTGATCTGATTTCCGTAACATCGCATTCTTAGCAAGCAGTGCTTTCTTAAATTTTTTTTTTCTCCTTTAGCGAGGCAAAATGTCAAACTCCTGCTTCAGTTGTCGTTAAAATAATCGTGGTGAGGTCAGCATTTGGAGGTCTTGGCATTCACTTTAGCAGAGAATTTATATCTCGATAGTATTTCAGAAGCACTTTTGGTTCCTTGTGAAAGTAATTCGTTTGATGTAGTTTACAAAGCACTGTAATGCATGGCCAAAATATTGACGTCTAATGGTGCTTTTACATTTACTGTACCCTATCATAGCTTTCAAAACATCAACATCATAAGTAATTCTGCTTTATGTTTACAGTACTGGCATAAAGGATGTTTCCACTGTGAAGTTTGCAAAATGGCTCTGAACATGAATAACTACAAAGGATATGAAAAGAAACCTTATTGCAATGCGTAAGTATTGTAAATGTCAAGTCTTGCAGAAATGTATATGAAAAGAAAACCTGGCTGTGGGTATTGTCAAATACGTATTGTCATGCTGTAGAAACTTCATCTAGAGATGTAGCAGCGCAGTCTAGAGCAGTTTAGTATCTTTTCAGATGGTGTATTCTGCACATCTTCTATTAATAGAAGATAAAAATATTAGATTATGATGTGTTTACGCAGTGTTTTAATATCAGATCTCAGGATACAGGTCCTTTCGTCCTAGAAAGTGTCGTATCTGGTGCTGACTCTTATTACACTAATTATTGGCCAGCTGGATTACAGTTGTCCATTATGCAGCTCCCTGTTCAGGGTTATGGACCTGATCAGCATTTTGTAATAAGAAAACAAGGTGCTTCTTGGTTGTGTAGTTTACCAGAGACAATATCCTTTGTGACAACCTATTTTTAAAACTATTATGTTGTTCACATATCTCAGATTACTGAAATAGATATTTACAAAATCCCTGCTTCTAGAGCTTCATGCTGTTTTGCATTTTGCTTCTCTCTTAGATTTTGATAAAGAAAACAGATTGATTTTGGTTGTAGAGTATAATAATGTTGTATTCCACAGTTAGATTTTGTTGTTGTGTGAATTTGAAGAGTGCTTTGATGTTTGGCTTAAAATACTGCAGAAGAGCATTTTGATACATGTAAAAAAAAGGTGCTTATTGTTCTTTGTACCATGCTCCTCAGATTTGCTAAGTGCATTTCAGTGTGTTTTAATCTTTAGAAACAGTTATATGCTTTGTTAGAAGGATATCTCTCAAGAATTTGGGATCAGATTTTATCTTACATGTTTTTAATATATTATTATTTTCACATTTACTTACATAAATGTGTTCTAAGAGTTTTGAAACTATAGGCACATTTGAATTTATTCAGAAATAATCTCCTATGCTAATTTTAAAATATTTGTTTCATGTTGAGTTAGACAGTCTGTGGCTGGCCATCACAGAATAGTTCAATGGCATATGCTCATTTCTTCCAGGCTAAAATTGAAGCCGGCCTGTGCCTGTCTAAAATACGAGTTTTATTATAAAAAGTGCTGTGCTGCCAAAAGTTGAAACACCTGTTTCAGTGTGCACAGTTGTACTTAGATTCCTTTAGGAACATATGGAGTTACACACATAGATTTCTAGCTTTCCTTGAGGTGTCCTGTAGTGTATGGGGATGACATTAGACCTCTTGTAATAAAGTGTGGTTGGTTGCCAGTCTTACATGCTGTAGAGAAAGCTCTGTAGGAAGGGAGATTCGTGTTTCAGCAGGTGGTACACTACAAGTCGATGACTAGCCTAGATTGGCCCTAGATGGGACTCTGGTACTATTTGAGTTGAAGTGCAAGTACAGGCTTACATCCTTTACAGTAATTAAAACTCTGATAATGCTTTGGTGCCTTCTACCTACAGTTTTGTGGTTAAATTTCAGTGATGATACTTTCGTTGCTTGATCTTTCCTACGTAATCAGATACTTGTACTTAAAAACACAGTTTGTTTACAAAGTCTCCTCTGTGGGTGTTTCCGTGCCATGCGTGTTTAACTTCTGTTGTAGGAGAGTTTTTCATCTATGTAATTATGCTATGTGGTGTGTCTTTCTATTTATGGATGAGGGGGAATAGGGATGATGGATGTGTTATATACTGTTCAGGTAAAATTTTTCCTAGTAGCTGCTTTCATGAGCTTTGTAATAGTGGTCCTTGAAAAAGTAATCTCAGTCTTTGAAATGTCCCTCAAACATGGTGTACGAAACAGGAAGAAGCAATGTAAAACCATGAAGGAATGGGTTTCTTCTATTAAAGAAAGAGACAAAATTTAATATAGAATATTAAAAAATGTGTATTTTGTTCTTAAGTTTTGGTAAACTTAAGTTTGATTTTTTTTTTTTTTTGAGAAACTTTAATCAAATAATTGAAATAACTTTAAGCATTCTGTGGAACCACAAAGGGAAGTCCAAGGTGTGCTTTGTACAAACTTTAATATCCTTCAAAGGAGGGATGAGATGTTTACACAAAACTGTGTTTTGCAAATACAATTGATTTAAATGATCATATTTTGCCAAAATATTCTTGCATCTCAAAGGTTAATTATTTGCAAAGCAGATGCTGTATTTCAAATTACATGTGTCTTATCCAGTGTTCATTAGTAAGAGACAAAGCTATTTTTATGTTAAATACTGCTTGATCAGAAAATCTGTGAAGAAAAGAATGCAAATTTACTCATTCAAACACCTACAAGCACTTGTCAAAGAGCAGTTGCCATTAGACGGTTTATTAAGGCCATCCGTCAGTGAGAGTGTAATTTGTAGATAAAAGTGAAGAAGTGTGGACTAATTTGAATGGGAGACCAATACCATGAAGTTGTTGAACTATGGAAGCCATAGTTAGCTTTTTGTATGGACAAGCTGAAAAGCATGTATTTTCAATAATTTCTGTATCTGTTAGTTAGTTCACTGGCTGGGTGATACATTTGAGTATATTTTGACTTTTGAATTTAAAATACTTCCCTCTTTTCTTTCGGGTGTTGAAATTAATTTTTGCTGCATTACTGGCAAAGACCAGAAATTACTTTAACTGTAAAACATAATTGTGTTTCCATTAATGGAAGAAAAATATATTGATTTGTGAATGTTCAAACTATACTTTTGGTGGAGGAGAGTAAAGTCAGATGAATTAACAGGAACTAGTGAACCAAGAAGGAATATATTGTGAAATACTTTAGCTGAATGTCCGTCAGAAAAGAGCAGACATATTTGTGAATGCAGGATTCTGCTTTTTTTAAGGGCAGGTTTTTTTGTTGGGCAGCTTGTCGCATTTCCAGCTGAATGGTTGTGTATGTTCCTTCTGATAAGGATACTCTGATAGCAAAAGTAATGACTGGGCTACTGGCGTAGCAGAAGTGGTGCAGGTCAAGAAGCTGCGTTCCCTACTATTGCACTTCTGATACTGCTTTCATAAGTTGTAGATTTGTGAAAGATTTTGCAACTAGATTATAAGGGAAGAATTTGTCTAACTGTGCTTGGGTATAACATGGCTTTGAAAAGAATGATCTTTGTATCGCGGAGTTTCCGTGAAGTTCCTTGATCCATCTCCTTTAAACATTTTGGCTCTCGTAGAGAAAAGATGATACATTATCTTTGTTATTGTTTACGTAATTTGTAAGCTGTTTGAATCAGGATAGTTTCTCTCCGCTTTTTTGCGTGGTGCCTAGAATATTGCACTTTTTCCTCAGCTGGGACCTCCAAGTAGTACAGCACTCCCGTGACGTGCGGTATTGTTTCTCACTTCACTTGCATTCATCATTGATCTGAAAGGCCTCGTGCATAACATTTTGAAGCTTGTAGATGCTTAGCACATGGACACTGCTAGGTTTGCCTTACAACTTTAGTCTTGCCTTTTAATTGTTGTGTGAATTTAGATATGCCACATTGCCAGGGAGCTGCCTGATTTGTTAAATAATGTTGATGGAGGCTCAGACTTGCAGTGCACTTTTGCAGTTCAGCCAGGTGCTATGCATTGCCTGGTGCAGGTGAATGAGCCACACTTTGTCTCTCTTAATGTGCATATAGGTAGTAAAAGAAGGGTTCAGACAATAAAAATAGCTTGGGTAATCCGATAATTTTTTTAAACCAGAGTGGCTTTAATGCAGATCTGAACCCCCATTCCACTTTAATAGGCTCTATCTGCAGATATTAAATAAATAAGAAGAAAAGTTGTTGTTATTTGCAAACTCAGAGCTGATTCTTTCCAGCTGCAAATAACCAAGATGATGCAAGGAAATGAATGGCATTTTGGCAAGAAACCATCTGTGTACTAGTTCACAAGCTTGTTAAATGATTGAATCTTGTTGGATGATTATATGGTAACTTTTTCTTACGAATATTCATATAAATACTTTTTTGACAGATTCACCAGACCAAAACACAAGACTACTTTTTATGCAAAATGTAGAAGCTCAAATGCATATTTTTGGAATGTTCTCGCCACGTTAGCTATACCTGCTGATGCAAACAGACTTCCTGCATGTGTGAACACATCCAACGGAGATGTTATTTAGTTTCTGCAAGATCTAATAGCTTAAGCTTCTGCAGACCTGATATACCCTCTTGCCAAAGGCAAACAACCTCACTATTTGAATAAATCCTTTTGAAATATTTAGTATCTAAATTTTTGCTAATCGCCAGCATGCAGGGTAGTTTCATTCAAGTTTTTATTTATGACAGTTACCATATGGAATGGTTACATAACTTTGAAATTTAAATCTGCTGTCATCAGTCTTAGTGTGGATTATTGACATGAAGAAAAACTCATCATCACTCTTCATTTTTTCTAGATTTAATTTCTTTTTAACTCATGCCAGTAGGAAATAGATAATGCGAATACATTTGAAATATTGTGGTGTTGTTGGAAGAATTGTACTACAGTTTCAATCTGCGAGTGCAGTCAAACTTTACATTTTTAGATACTATAAGGGAGGGATGAAAAACATTAAAGTTATTTTATATCAGCTTGGCAATGGTATGAACATGGTGCAACTTCCTAGACAGTCAGATGGGCTGGAAGGTGGAAGCAGTTGCTTGTAATCAGTGGATGATTATGGCCGTTAAATGGAATCCATTGTCCTGAAAGGTGAACTTGTGTATAGAAGTTTGGTTTTAGCTGTGAAGCATGAATGTGTTTTCTTTTCTACCGGTCAGAAAAAAACTTTTCTAGAAGGTGACTAAGAGTGTGATGGTATTATTCTTCCTAAAAATGGCTAACATAGTCTTATTTTTCACTATTGGTTTCAACTGGTGATAATTTCTCAGTGTAAATATGGCAGGAAGAAAAAAAATGGGTAGGAAAGGAGCAGCAAGAGTTAATCCGTCTGACATATGATGGAGCTACTTCTAAGAGTTGTAGTAAGAATGGACAGATTTTTATTTTCTAATTCTTCTGCTGTTACTGAACAACAGCTTAGTGTAAAAGGATACCCAATGAGTTGGGTTGAGGAGAAAGACTGTTTTGTGGCAACCTTACAGCCAGCTATATGGGTTTATTTGTTTTTCTTCCCCCCCCCCCCCCCC